>JAJOOF010008235.1:0-30756 GCA_029582545.1 Solanum lignicaule | reverse complement strand
GCAAAGGTGTGGATTACCTCATATTGTTGGCAGGTGACTACATGATTGTGATGGGTAGTATTGAATTGGTTCGGCATGCAGCACACAATAACAGGATCGGTAAAGGGTTTGTGCTCAATAGATGTGCTTGTAGAAGCAAAATGAGATCACATAGGACATCGGATGTTGTCCCCCTAATAATAATGTGTGTCATGTAAAAGGAAATACTATATAGGAGAGCAGGAGCTTTTGAAGGGAATCTAAAAATGTCTTTGTACACTTGAAGAATAGCCTTTGTTCTCAGTTAATTTTTGGTGCACACACAAAAATATCCCTACTTATATAGAAGATTGTGTGTCATTTGAAGAGTACCATATTTTGGTGCTAGTTCTCTACTTTATGGTAAAATGCTTGTATATAAATGCTCCATTTGTCCCAATTTCTGTGCCACACAAATGGTTAAGAAGTGTTTTAGACCACAATTTCAAAATTCAGACTGAAAACTCGATGCACTGATCTACTCGTGCTATAAAAAGCCAGTCAACCTTTTGCTGCATTATTCCGAGTTTTCTTTTCGTTTTCACTTTGCTATTGAACAGAAAAAGATAAAACCCTTTGTACCCACAATAGCATAGATGAAAACAACAACAGCATAGTGGGAAACAGGAGAATAGAGTGTACACAGACCTTACTCCCCCTTATTCCCGATAAACCCTCGGCAAAATCAAAATCCCTAAAGCACGAGACCCACAAAGACTTACAGACACAATTGAACATCTGGGTGACTGTCCAAACACTTAAGGCTCAACTCAAAAAGAGAATACAAACAATTGAAACATTATTACCTGTACAAGTTCAAAATACAACACAAAACAAGAAGGGAGAAGTATAACATACAGCTTCTGGTTTGCCGATGAGTTTGGCAACAGTGGAGGTAGCTTCAGAAAGTACGGAGGAAGTATCAACTCCTTCCAAGTTCACGTTTGTAGAAATGTTAAGGCACGGCATTTTCTTCTTCTTCTTCTTCCTTAGCTGTTCTCGACTCACTGTGAAAAAACCCTCAAAATTTGGAATCTCCCACAATGCAAATTCGTTTTTTATATCCACCAAATAAAAAGAAGATTGGCCTTTTTCTTTTTTTAAGAGAAGTTGAGTCAGTATACACCTTTTGCACTTCGCTTCATTGATTTTTTTTCTTTTACTGAATAAACCCCTAACTTCTTTTAATTTCTCTTTTCATATTAGTAATGTTCGTCTAATATAAATAATTAAGTAGAGAGAAGTATTGTAAGCACCCTTCAATTTGGCATGAATTATTAGTTTCGTCTCTAAACTATTGACAGTTTTTAAAAACACTTTTTTTACTTGCTTAACTGAAGTTACATACACCATGATCTTGCCACATAATATAACAAATGGCCTCAAATCCTTGTTTGTAGAAGCGTGAAACTTTTAATAAAAAGCCGAGAGAATTGATGCCTTGTGTCTCGTGCGTTCAAGGCTTCAAGTAGGGGTGGACCCACCTTATGTCAAGGGTTCAAGTAGGGACGAGGTGTCAACCGACACTGCTTCGTTGAAATTTTTTTAATATTATCTATTTAAGAAAATCTAAAAGAATAAAAAAATATCCCTACAAATAACATTAATGACACTGATTGAATATTTGAGTTTCTTGGCACATTGGTTTGCGGTGTGAATGGAATGGTCATTCGCCCCTGCGCGGCCAAGTTCGTATAGGAATTCGAACCTCCGTCCTCCTATTTATAAGTCATATTAGGCTAAGATAAACCAATTGCACTAGAATATTAACTATCTCCTATGAGGCTATTATGAATATTCAAAATATGAAAACTCGCCGGGGAAATTTTAGTTGTTTTATTAGTACGTTTTTCTGTTCATTTGGAACTCATCCTCTTCTCTCTCAAATGCGGGAACACAGGGGAGGCACATCAGGGTGCCTTATGTCTCGTGCAGGAACATAACCATTATTGAGCCTTGGCTTGTGTATATGAGTGCAATAAAGTATTTAAAACATGCTCTATATTCGAGGCTTTTCATCCTTTAATACAGATGTTGCTGCTCGGGGATCAGGTGAAGGAGGCTATTGAAAGCTACTATCTTGGAAAATGTGACGTATTTGCTTCCTGAGACTTTCTCAATGTGAAGAACATTGTATGTGTGTACTGTGCTCAAACGATGAAGATAGTGAGAAGGATAAATTCTCAAATGGGATTAGTCGGACTCCAAGAATATTTAGCAATTATGAGTCTAGCAAGTCGTGGAGGTTTCGTTGCAGGTGATGGTTGACACATCACTTCAGCAAGAACATACTCATGCCAGATATTGCTTTAGATGATCGGGAGCTGTTGGCAGCTACGAAATGTTACCTTCTGGACGTGAATTTATGTATGTTGTAATAAAGGTTAGAGAGTGTTTGGAAGAGGAACCAAGAAACTAGAAAATAGATTTTAGAAGAAGACCTTCTCCACAATATCCAACAACTGGTCTTTGGTGTGATAAAATTATCATAAAATTTTCATACAAGTGTAAAATTTGGCTCTACATGTCAAAAGTGATAAAGCAAAATAAGCAGCTCAATAATGGTTATGTTCTAACTTTTTCTATATATAAAAAGCTTCCATCCATTTGAGGCTCAAGACAAGTTAACTTATATAGCAAAGCTCTACTCTTCTTTATCCAGTGTCTTCCTTAACTGTGTTTTTGGTGTTTCATTCCTCTCGGCACTAGGATAGCATATTATATATTTAAGGAAATTATGCGTTGCACCTGACATATTTATACAAATGTGAATCTGAATGTAGTCGACAACTGTTTCTAAAAATCCCTTTAACACCTTGCTGAAGTTTCTCATTTAGCTTTTTTTCCCTATCTGCTTCTCCCAATCAGTATAATAAAAACATACATAAGAGTTTACTACTAGACACCTTATATTCAGAGCTTAAAATCATATCCATATGTGTCTATTTGAGTGCTGTGTTGTGAAGACATATACAGTTTTACATCATTTCTCACGGTTCATGATAGTTGATACCACAATGTCTCATGCAAACACTGAGTTTCTCAAACCAGCATTGATATAGTGGTACATATATCCACACAAAAGGCAACTCCTGGTTCCCAATTCTTTCAACATTTTGGACATTATTGCGTTTTTATGTTTAATGTTCTGTGATTATAAAGATAATAGAAATGATTACGTATTTGATCACCAAAACCCTCCTAAAGCTCGATGCTTTACCCTGATTTTATGCTAGGCAGCAAGTTAAATGATGAAAAAACAATAAAGTATTGGGAACAAGTTTTGCCTCAGAAAGAAGCTGCAGAGAACTGTCTGAAATACAGCCATACTACTACTACAAAGCTATAACCATACATTGGTTATAAAAAGCTTGACCATTTTCTGTTTTCTTATACGGAGGAAAAAGTCACGGAATGTTTAAGATGCTTTCAAGCATTAAGTCTATTCATTATGGAAAAACAACAGATATTGAACAAAGGATGCCCATAAGAAGAGAGAGCTTGAGTACTTAAGACTGCAGATTGCAATCTTCCTCCAAAACTATAGCAGAGGACAAGCACCTTTTCCCGACTCCGCTCAAGTTGGTTATTTCCCAACCTGTGCCTTCCTTGTAACGTTCAATCTGCAATCACAAAGAGGAGTATTGATTAATGGAACCACATATGTAATGGAAGCTACACATAGAAAGACAATGAAATAAATAATCTTATGTACCGTGTCTAGTACTTCATTATCAGATTGAGCCCCTCCAATGACATAAATGGACTCCTTTAGAGCAGAAGCAGTTACATAATCCCTTGAGTAGTTCATTGGTTCCCCAATCATCCATGTTCCACGACGGGGATCATATATCTCAACGCTTGGCATCATTTGAGACCCATCAGAGCCACCAAGTGCATATCTAAAGAGCAACCATGAAGCTAAAAGTGAATAACAAGAAGAAAAATGGGACAGGTCATGGACCATCCCCCTCCCGCCTAGTGATTCTTTAGACAATACACATCTCCTACTCTCGAAGATATAACATGGGACCAAAGATATAGAATGCAAAGAAGCGAGAAGAGGTCAACATACAACTTCCCCCCCCAAAGGAACCAACGCATGATATGCTCTTTTTGTGCTCATACTCTCAATTTTTGTCCAAGCATGTTCTCTGGGGTCAAACCTTTCAGCAGTCCTGAGGCGATAGCTAATAAGAAAGATGCTACAGGAGAACACAGCAGAAAACTGAAAAACAAGACTCAACTACTTTCACATGTGAAGATAATCTTCCGATTCAATGAAATAAAAGAAGTTGCAGATTTCTATCAGAACAACTTTAGCACTAAAAAGGACTGCGGTTTGGAAAACTACAAGCAACTCTCATTTCTCAGGTAATGAAGCCCAAATGTCAAGCTTTTTTGGGGCATACATTATAAAGAAATAAGAAAACAGCAATTCAGCAATAACTTACGCCAAATACTTGTCTCCATCAAATCCACCAACAGCATATAATGCACCATTCAGTACTGTTGCTGCAAGAGAAAATCGCTGCATGAATGGTAGACAATCATGTCAGAGGAGATTATATTAGCACTTTGAACAAGTAAGTCTAAAGAATAGAACTAAATTGAAGCCTGGACTGTAGGCAAGGACAAGAAAGAGACAAATATTGTCTTTGTTTGCTAGTAATGAGATGAATTCACTCAGCCACTGTAGTAAAATATGGCTAAACAATACATCATTTCATTTTGCAATTCTAACTAATTATTTCCCTCTACGATTTAAGGTCTTCTCCCTAGTGTATTTCTTCATACTACCTGACTGCTACTAAGGGATTGAACAGAAAGAAGAGACAACAGAAAATCCATGGAAAACATGAAGATAAACGACCCCATAAAGACTTACTACCAAAATTAAGAGGATGAGAACAACATCCAAGGGTAATGCACATGAGCCTTCTTCAAAATATCACTATCGAAATGTAAGCAAGGAAGAGAATTAACCTTCTGCCACATGGATCGTGAAGGAATCCATTGATCTACTTGAGGATCATACATTTCAACTTCTGCAAAGTATTCAGTCCCATTTCCACCACCCATTGCAAATATCTTGTCCTTCAAAGTAGCTCCAGATAAGTTACTGTTTCTCTTTTTCAAATTAGAATGCACAGTCCACTTATCATTGGCTGGGTTATATGATTCAACTTCACAAGAATAGAGTGGCATCAGTTTCAGCAACTTAAGAGAAAGGGAGAGGAGGGTATGTGAAGGGAGGGACTATTGGCATTACCTGTGTTGTCCCACAACTTCCCAAATTTGCCACCAAATACATAGACTTCTCTACTCAGATTTGCAAATGCAAAATACGACCGAAATGAACTCATTGGCCTAAGTGGCTTAAAAATATCAGTCAACGGTGAGTACAAGTCCAAGGCCGATAGCCAGTTATTACCATCAAATCCTCCAGCTAGGATGATTGACTCATCACAGACTATATCATCTGACTCTACCACATTTTCACTATCATGTGTACGAGAGGGATTTGTGGACTCCAACATCAAACATCTAGCTTTTAGCAGTTTGATTTCTTCTTGTGCATTAGCCTGAATTCCATGTTAAGACAAGGAAATAACAAAGGGGGAAAACATCAGATTTTCACTTCTGCAGACACATCATGTATTCAGGTAGGTATGGAGAAAACAAAAATCAGTAAATCATTTAGAAAGAGAGCAGACACAATATGAAGCATCAAATTGGATAATTATTGAAATCCTTGAAATCGGCGTAAGAATACAATCATCAACTATCACTGATACATACATCTTTTTTTCAATTTGATAAAGCCTTATGGATCAAGAACCTAAGGTGTTTCCCTTTTGGTCATTTTCAAAAGGTTGTGCAATTGGATTTGTAAAACTTCTCAAGGGACATTTTCTGATTCCCCCCAAACAACAATAAGAGTGTCCTAAACATGGAAAGGTCTGTATAGGATGCAGAGACTTCTACCAAGTACGATATTGATTAAAGAGATATTCCCCTAAACAATAAGAAACAATATTTGCATAAGCAAACTTATACCCAACCCTGAAGAGTCTCCGAATATAAAATGAATAATCACTCTTGTGAACAGATTGCACAGACTTCTGGGCAGCATTCCATTTCCCCAACACCAATAAGAGTCTTTTAAACATGAAACTCAATATGAGCTAAGATGCTTTCCTTACTGTATAAGATGTATATTAATAATAATAAAAGAATGTTCAGAAAAGCCACCTCCACACAGATCAGCCCTGTCCCTCGGATAAAGTGGATAATCTCTCCTATAAATAGTCAATTTCTATTAGCTTGTTTATTAACTCTTTGTACAGTAAATAGCAACTAATGTTCAATAATACTTTTCCCTGTCAAGTTATATACCTGAAATTATATGATAACAATCTTATTATTTCCTCTTTTAGAAATCATACTAGCATTTCTTTGGTATATCATCCTGAATCTTGAAGTCACCAAATTCTATGGCTTATCATCATGATTTCATCTACTTTAAAAGAAGAAGCAGAATCTCAAACTCCTTTCTGAATTTGTTTATCTTGTTCGATGACTACCTACTAATAAGCTCTGATAGTCCTAATTTTGTTACAAAATTCCTTTTTATCACCTATTGATATCTCAGTACTAAAAGATCCTATTTTTGTTTGTAGATTTATTCCAACACGCTCTTTATACCCTCCCCAGTCCCTCTCCCAACATATATATAAAGACGAGGAAAATTTTTAAAAAATTGTCACTCTTCCATTGTTTTAGCATAGAATTGATATGTCACCATAAGACCGACATTATACAGAGATAAGGTTTACCAGCTTCTTCTCCAGGCCAGTCATTTTTTGGGTGTGCTGTTCCTTAAAAGCATTCAGTTCTTTCACTTCTTTCAGCAGCTGTAACAACAGAGATATTAAAGTCATATAAGATATCAGAAATGCTATCATGGTTAATGAAAATTGGCACATATTACAAGAAGATGAAGAACCTGAGCTACAAAAGGAGGATAACCAGCCAAGTCACAATTGCCTTCTTCATTCTTCTCTTCTCCAGGAGGCTGTGGTTCCATAAAACCTGCTTGATCAATGCTTACATCATTATAACTTATCCCTTCATTGGTGTTTTCCGCTGCATGTCCGTTTCTGGAGAGCGCTGGCCATTCACGATCAAGAGCTATTTCTTTAAGTTTCATGTATATAAAACTCTTCTCATCCAATGCAGCTTGAGAATCAATGGAACTGGATTGCTTATTTTCCAAGTTTTGTGGTTCAGAAGATCTATTTGCAGGTGAACTTTGGATTATACTTCTGCGGGGTGCTGGATAATGTGGTGTGCTACTCGGAGCATATGCAAGAGATGAGAGTTGCGAGATCAATTTACTAGATTGAGTATGATCTAGCTCAAACCAGAAACGATACTGCTGAAAATAGTTATCCTTAATTATTGGTCTAAACATATCTTCTGGCAGTGGTACACAATGCAGACGGACACGTATCTGAACCTTCAAAAGAAAAAGTGAAGTTTCAGTAGAATAATCCTTCCTAGAATATAACACCGGCGTGCATCAACAAAAGCAGATAAAGCCAAAAAGAAAACAATGATATGAAACCTGTGCAGGAAATCGTGTTCTTTCATCGCCATCTTTTTTCCAAGCATATGGATTGATTAGCATTTGACCAGAGCTTGCAGCCTCAAAGATTCCATGGAGCTTCTTATTTTCGTAGTTGAACAAGAACACTGGCAAACCAGGATTTACATTTTTCACATATATAAAGTGTGCGCTAGGCAAACCTGTCAAAGATTTTAAAATGTATATAATTGAGTAACAACGACCCATTGTCCTAATTATTATTTATTTTATCAAAGGACAATATATTAGGGCCGAATAACTGACCTACTAGTTGCTTTTCGAGACACTCTCTTATTGTATCATTGCTGCACCCAAAGATAACACCGCCTAGTTGATCTCTTGGCAGGTTTCTAAAAGTTGAACTATTTTTTGGCTGGAATGGTGATGCCGGTGCTGAATTACTATGTGGGAAGGTATGTGTTTTTTTCTTTTCCCACATCCTGAAAAATCCGTATGGACAGAACTAAATCATCAGGAATTGTAAATGAAAAATAGAGCTACTACTATAATCAAGCTAGACAAAGCACAGGAATTAAGCAGTCAAAATAATAAGTACGAACGAGACCACAAATATCAATCCAACAAAGCATGTCCAAATTCACATCAACAGCTAAATGCATATGATACAGCTCAAAATGAATCAAAATCCGACCACTTAAACACTAAAATCAAACAAGGAAAACTTTCACAGAGACTAAAATCGCTCAGCAAAGAGTACAGAGGAATCACATCAAATGCTTGATCAATTACAAGTCCGTAAATACAAGGATATATAACATCGCAAGATAATCACAGTAGAAAAAACAACAAAATGAACAATTTTCTTGCTCAACAAGAGAGTAATTTAGCTACCAAATCGATGATCAGACGGTTATCTGAACCAAATATACCTATAAAATCAATTTCAATTGTATCGAAATCGAATTTACAGTGACAACTGGAGAAGAAAAGGGAAAATTACCTGAGAGAATTATGAGAATGAGAGAATTTTCACTTTTAAATGGAAGAAGAAAACTGTTGTAACTAAAACAGGCGCGAATTTGCACTCCCAAGTACTTGATAAAACAAACTAACACACCCAACTGACCAAGTGTACTTTTTTTTTTTTTTACTTTCTTATGTTATATTTTATTTATTTTGAAAATATTCTACAATTTATATTTCACATTTTGATACTTTATGGAATTTACTTTAAGAATTCAAATTTATTTGATTATTTTAAATTAAAAAATTTAAATGATTTTTCTTTTTATTCAATTAAAAATACTTTCTTTTGTACCGAACACACCCTAAAAGTAAATAAATAGTCAAAGTTTCAAACTTGAGTTCTTGGTGAATTCAATTATATCAATTAGCTATGATATGCTTAGTGAATACTGTCAATTTTGCTGAATAAGTTCTCTCAAATGAGAGTTCTTCCATTAAATAGAAAGAATTTTGATTTACATGCCTAAAAATCTACTATATATCCCTAAATATATGCTATTCCTAATTGTAATATCTCTGAAAATATGCTACATTAATCTATGCTATCTCCTATCATCATTACACAAATATTTAGAGTTATAACATAGATATGTACATATATTTAGAATCTGTCCAATCATGCTAACATCCCCCTTTAAATTGATGTCGGTGGATCAAAACACATCAATTTGCATATCAGAAACTGATGACGTTGTCGTGCCATAGACTTTGTAAACACATCAGCTATTTGAAGATCATTGGATACATATGGAAGAGTAATGACTCTCTTATCTACAACTTCTCTGATATAATGACAGTCCACTTCAATGTGTTTGGTCCATTCATGATAAACTGGATTAGTAGCAATTTGAATAGCACTTGTGTTGTCAACATGGAGAGGAGTGGGATTAGATTGAGGAGTTTTTGCAAGTAAACCACGAAGCCAAAAAATCTCAGAGCAAGCAATAGACATTGCTCGATATTCAGATTCGGTGGAAGATTTTGATACACGGTCTGCTTTTTGCTCTTCCAAGATATCAAGGAATCTCCGAGAAACATGCACCAACCCGTGACGGAGCGACGAGTATCAGGACATCCAGCCCAATCAGAATCACTAAATGCATTAAGCTGAATCTCAGAACCACTAGGAAAGAATAATCCATGAGTAGATGTTCCCAAGAGATCGAATGATGCGATGGACAACCACCAAATGTAGATGGCGTGGAGCCTGCATAAATTGACTAATTTGTTGAACTGCAAAAGAGATATCAGGTCGAGTAATAGTAAGATAATTTAGGCTCCCAACTAATTGCCGATACAAAGTTGGATCAAAAAGAAGATCTCCTTCCGCACGACAGTACTTTACATTCAATTCCAATGGAGTATTTACAGAGGAAGATTCTTGAAGACTAGCCAAAGAAATCAAGTCCTGAGTATATTTGTGTTGGTTCAAGAACACACCTAAAGAATTATAGTGAACTTCTAACCCCAAAAAGTATGTAAGAGTACCAAGATCTTTCATATGAAAAGAATCCTTAAGCTGCTGCTGGAGGCTAGTGATCAGTGAAGAATCAGTTCTTGTGATAATAATGTCATCTACATACACCAAAAGAAGAACACAACCTGCAGATGTTTTTCGAGGAAACAAAGACGAATCATATTTGCTCTGCTCAAAAGAAAATTGAAGCAAAGTAGACCAAAACTTGTCAAACCAAGCTCTTGGAGCTTGTTTTAATCCATATAAAGACCGCTTCAACTTGCATACATCTGATGTAGGTGATGAGAAAAAACTGTAACTTCTCGCAATTTGAAATAACTAGGAAGAAGCTAATAATTGGAAATAGTCATTTTTGGAAAAAATGAAAATCTGGAAATTTGTTTAAGTTAGGAAAAATTGAGTTTTGATCAACTTCAAACGGCCATAACTCCTAGATCAGGATGAGTTAGGTGTACTTCCAGACATGATTGGAAATCTCTTGAAATGATCTTTCCAATGCCGCCGAGTTTGCGCGATTTCGAGTTTGTATGAGTAAGCTATGCCCTTTTGAAGTTGGGCTGTTGGATTAAGGAAAGTCTAATCCGGATTTTTGAAGGGTAATTTAGTCTTTTCCTTACCTAATTATTCTAATTCATTTTAGGAGATTAATTGGGGTAAAACCAGATTTTGGTCAGTTTAGAAGAATTAGAATTCACGCTAGGGCTTGGAGAAAAGAGAAAACGGGAGAAAGGAGAAGAGGAAGCAAGATTCGTTGATTTCGTCAAGGATAGCTTGTGGATTTCATCGGGGGTGATCCCTAAAACGGTATGTGAGATCACATAGTGTT
The DNA here is from genome assembly GCA_029582545.1 of Solanum lignicaule. Classification (NCBI taxonomy): domain Eukaryota; kingdom Viridiplantae; phylum Streptophyta; class Magnoliopsida; order Solanales; family Solanaceae; genus Solanum; species Solanum lignicaule. The sequence goes on along the minus strand of JAJOOF010008235.1, from coordinate 19,797 downwards.
GGGTTAGTTCACCCATGCGCCAATCATGATTTAATTAACTGAATTTAAGTCTTTGAAGGTTTAGAAATTGAGTTCTTGATGAACATTGTTGAAGGTTTTCTTGAATTCTTGTGGGTTGTGTTGATTGAAGTTTCTTGTGATTTGATTCATGTTTCCGGGTGTAATTTTGGTTTGAATCTACCATATATTGAGGGTATAAATGATGCCAAGTGTTCGGGGAAGGAACCATGGAAGTTTAGAGATGAAAAACAGAGAAGAAAAGTTGTCAAACACCTGGGATAGGGGTGGGGAGTCGCGCCAATCAGCGTGCCCCAAAAGTGTCTCTGAATCTTCACCCTTGGGGCGCCGTGCCAGCCAGCGCGTCCCAGACCAGTCCCTGAATATTGAGGCGCCCCACGCCTCTCAGAGCTCCAGGGACATCAGTTCTCCCCATTTGTACCCCACCTTTTAGTACTCGTTCCTTAGCAATGTACCTATGTTTTCTAGTTGATCCCATCACTCTAAGGTACATATAAACATCATGAAATCATCCATAAACATGAGATCATGAACCTTGAATCCATAATCCAATTCAAGGTAAGTTAAGAGTCAAGTCAAGAGAAGTTCTTAGATATTTCCAAAAGTCTTTTGCAAACGTTTTAACTTTGTTTTGAGACTTAAGTTTTGAGTTCAGTAAAGAGTAAAGTTGAAGTTCATTTCTTCAAAAGTATATGGGGATTAAGTATTCCCAAAGAGATTTAAAATGTTTTCACATTTAAATAAGATCGGGAACTGAGATTTCCAAAGAGCCTTCGGGCTAGTTTTCAGAAAAAGTAATTGCTTTCAAAATGAAGCAAGAGGGGAAACTTTGATTTCCAAGATAGCCTTTGAGCTAAGTTTTTTAGCACTAATCTCAAATCACAGAAGAAGTATGTTTTTAAACATAAGAGCTAGTATATTTTGGGAGTAGTATTGAACACCGAATTGGGGGCGAGCACGAGTTCAGATAACTCGCGTCTCCATAAAACCATGTAGCCACCATGGGTAGAAGAGGGTCATACTTTTTAGATGAACCCTTTTCACAATAGACTAGTGGATTCACTTAGTAGTTCAGGTCTTATACCTTTGGCCGGGTATAAGATGCGCTGGCAGCGTGAGGTAGATCCCTATATCATCACTATAGCTCTTATGTGATGGTTGTCGATTAGAGAAACTCCCACAGAAGTTATTGTATTTTTATATACATCAGTTTATTTTATTTTTACATACATTTCAGAGTTATGTTATATCCTTGTAGATACACAGAGTTGACATCATGTTTTTAAACAACTTTTCTTTATATTGCACTTGTTTTAAACTGCTTTATATTGAAATGAGTTCAGTTAAGTATTCATGAGTTGAGAAGAGCCAATGTAAGTGTTTCTTTCAGAATCTCTTTCAAGACTATGTTGTTTTAGAATTCCAACTAGCATACTCGTACATTCAATGTATTGATGCCAGTTGACCTGCATCGTCTTATGATGCAGACACTGGTAACTAGGATCGACATTCCAGTGCACCGTTGATCCAGTGAGTAGTTCAAAGTCAGTCGGTGAGCCTCCTTGCATTCCGGAGGATCTATTTTCATTGCTTTCTAGTTAGTTCATTAGGATGTTGTGGGGTTTGACCCGACATCCATCTCAGTTGTTTTAGAGGCTTCATAAATAGTCAGATGTTAGTCCTTTGAGTCTTTTCATTATCATTTCTTATTGTTAAGACTTTGGTTGCCACTTTTGGCCAGGTAGAATGTTTAATCTTTAAAACATTCTCAGTTATTTTATTATTCAGTTCAATTAAGTTCATTGATCATTATAGATATGAATATTGTCTTCCGCTGAGTTAATTAAGCCAGGCCAAGGGTTCACTTAGGGCCAGCAATGGTCTTCGAGTGTCAGTTCCGCCTAGGGTGTAGGCTCGGGGAGTGACAAACTTGGTATCAGAGCCCAGAGTTCAAGAGTCCTAGGGAGTCTATGAAGCCGTGACTGTAAAGTCTTATTTATCGGTGTGAAGTGCGCCACATCTATAATTAGGAGGCTACAACATTTAGGAATTTCTTCACTTCCTTCATACTCATTTCGTGCGTTAGAGTTTATCTCTAAAAGTTTCCTTCTAATTCGTGCTTGCGCGTGTTTTCAGATAATCATGCCTCCACGAAGAGCTATCAGAGGTCGTCTTGCGAGACGCAATGTTGAACCACAAGAGCAAGAGTTACCCAATGCACCTGAAGTGCAACCTCAAGGCGAGGTCACAAATGTTGAGTTCCGTGAGGCTATCCGGATGTTGAGCCAAGATGTGACTAACCATGTTGGGTAGCAAAGAGGAGCTCGACAAGAAGAGGCTGACACTTCAAGGATTCGTGAGTTCTTCAGGATGAACCCTCCAAATTTCACTGGTTAGAGCACTGCAGAGGATCCAGAGAACTTCATTGAGGAACTGAAAAAGGTGTTCGATGTGATGCACGTTACTGATATTGTGAGAATCGAGCTAGCTGCATATCAGATGAAAAATGTTGTTAGGACTTGGTTTGATCAGTGGAAAGGGGGTAGAGTTGAGGACGCACCACCTGCGAGTTAGGTATGTTTTGAAGAGGCTTTCTTGGGGTGTTTCTTTCCCCGAGAATTGAAAGAGGCTAAGGTACGAGAATTTCTTACACTTAAGCAAGATTCTCCAAGCGTTCACGAGTATGATTTGAAATTCATCCAACTGTCTCGCTATGCTCCGGAAATGGATGCGGACATGAGGAGTATGATGAGTCTGTTTGTTGTTGGGTTGTCCCATTTATCAAGCAAAGAGGGCCGGACAACAATGCTTATTGGGGACATGGATATTTCGAGGTTGATGGTCTATATGCAGCAAGTAGAGGAAGAGAAGCTGAAGGATAGAGAGGAATTCAAGAACAAGCGAGCTAAGACAGGGAACGAGTCCGGGCAGCAGAAGAGTAATGCCAACCGGTCATCTTTCCAACAGAAACAAAAGGGATCTGCTACATCATCTGCTAGTGCACCTGCACCTAAGAACAAATGTGAGTACAATAATCAGAACTTCAAAGCTAAACCTGCTTATTCCCAGGGTAGTGTGGCGCAAGAGGGTAGTAAGCCTCCTGCCTGCGCCAAGTGTGGTAGGAACCACTCAGGTATTTGTCGTGAGGGATCCACTGGTTGATCAAGTGTGGTCAGACTGGGCATTTCATGCGAGAGTGTCCAAAGAGCAAGCAGGGAAATGGTAATGGGGGTAATAGAGCCCAGTCTTCTTCAGTTGCTCCACCAGAAAGAGCTGCACCTAGAGGGGCTACTTCTGGTACTAGCGGAGGAACAACCCGCTTATATGCTATCATTAGTCGCCAAGAGCAAGAAAATTCGCCAGATGTTGTCACTGGTATGATTCGAGTCTTTGGCTTTACTGTTTATGCCTTGCTAGATCCAGGAGCGAGTTTATCTTTTGTAATTCCATATGTTGCTATGAACTTTGATGTTATTCCTGAGCAACTTAGTGAACCATTCAGTGTCTCTACGCCTGTTGGTGAGTCTATTCTAGCAGAGAGAGTCTATCGTGATTTTCCCATTTTCGTCAATCACAAGAGTACCATGGCTGATTTAATTGAGTTAGACATGGTAGATTTTGATATCATTCTTGGTATGGACTGGCTTCATGCCTGTTATGCCTTAGTTGATTGTAGAACTCGAGTAGTTAAGTTTCAGTTTCCAAATGAGCCAGTCTTAGAGTGGAAAAGCAATTCAGCAATACCTAAGGGTCGTTTCATTTCGTACCTTAAGGCAAGAAAGTTAGTTTCTAAGGGGTGTATCTATCACTTAGTCCGAGTTACTGACTCAAGTGTTGAGGTACCTCCTATGCAGTCAGTTCTAGTAGTAAAAGAGTTTCCAGAAGTCTTTCCAGATGATCTTCCCGGGGTCCCTCCTGAGAGAGAGATAGACTTCGGTGTAGATCTTCTTCCAGATACTTGTTCTATATCTATTCCGCTATATAGAATGGCACCAGCAGAGTTAAAAGAGCTTAAAGAGAAGTTAAAGAATCTATTAGATACGGGCTTTATTCGACCAAGTGTCTCACTTTGGGGTGCTCCGGTCTTGTTTGTGAGAAAGAAAGATGGTTCCCTTAGGATGTGTATAGATTACCGTCAGTTGAACAAGGTTATCATCAATAATAAATATCCTTTTTCGAGAATTGATGATCTTTTCGATCATCTTCAGGGTGCTTTTTGTTTTTCAAAAATAGACCTCAGATTAGGTTACCATCAGTTGAGAGTAAAGGAATGTGATATTCCCAAGACAACTTTCAGAACCTGATATGGTCATTATGAGTTTTTGGTCATGTCCTTTGGTTTGACTAATGCAGCAGCAACGTTCATGGATCTTATGAATAAAGTATTCAAACCTTATTTAGATATGTTTGTTATTGTCTTCATGGATGACATACTAATCTATTCAAGGAATGAAGAAGATCATACTAGTCACTTCAAAATAGTTCTTCAGACATTGACAGATAGAGAATTATATGCCAAGTTCTCTAAGTGTGAGGTTTGGCTTGAATCTGTGGCATTCTTAGGCCACATTGTGTCTGGAGAGGGAATTAAAGTTGATACTCAGAAAATTGAGGCAGTGCAAAATTGGCCTAGACCCACATCGCCAACTGATATTAGGAGTTTCTTAGGTTTGGCTGGCTATTATAGAAGGTTTGTAGAGGAGTTCTTATCTATTTCATCCCCTTTGACCAAATTGACTTAGAAGACAGTTAAGTTTCAATGGTCTGAAGCTTGTGAGAAAAGCTTTCAGGAATTGAAAAAGAGGTTGACTACTGCTCCAGTGTTAACTTTACATGAGGGTACTCAAGGCTTTGTGGTGTATTGTGATGCATCTAGAGTTGGTTTGGGTTGTGTGTCAATGCAGAATGACAAAGTTTTAGCTTATGCCTCCAGATAGTTGAAAGTTCATGAGAAGAACTACCCAACCCATGACTTAGAGTTGGTTGCTATGGTATTCACTTTGAAGATATGGCGCCATTACTTGTATGGTGTGCATGTTGATGTATTCACTGAAAACAAGAGCCTTCAATATGTGTTCACTCAGAAAGAGCTGAATCTCAGACAAAGGAGATGGTTAGAGTTACTCAAGGATTATGACTATCACCCAGGTAAGGCTAATGTTGTTGCTGATGCCTTGAGCATGTTGTCTATGGGTAGTACCGCCCATGTTGATGAGGAAAAGAGAGAGTTAGCAAAAGATGTGCATAGGCTTGCACGCCTAGGAGTCCGACTTATGGATTCCACAGAAAGAGGAATAGTGGTGACAATGGGGCTGAATCATCACTAGTGGCAGAAGTTAAAGAAAAGCAAGACCAAGATCCCATTTTGCTTGAATTGAAGGCAAATGTTCATAAGCAAAAAGTACTAGCTTTTGAAGAAGGGGGAGATGGCGTACTGAGATATCAAGGTAGATTGTGTGTACCAATGGTGGATGGACTCCAAGAGAGGATCATGAAGGAGGCTCATAGCTCCAGATATTCCATTCATCCGGGTTCCACAAAGATGTATCGTGATTTGAAAGAAGTGTATTGGTGGAATAGTATGAAGAAGAGAATTGCAGAATTTGTTGCTAAGTGTCCAAATTGCCAACAAGTTAAAGTAGAGCACCAAAGGCCCGGTGGCTTGGCGCATAATATAGAACTACCAGAATGGAAGTGGGAGATGATTAATATGGATTTCATCACAGGTTTTCCAAGGTCTCGCAGACAGCATGATTCTATTTGGGTGTTTGTCGACATAATGACAAAATCAACCCATTTTTTACCGTTAAAGACTACCCATTCAGCAGAAGATTATGCTAAGCTTTATATTCAGGAAGTAGTAAGACTTCATGGAGTCCCAGTCTCCATTATTTCATATAGAGGTGCATAATTTACTGCACAGTTCTGGAAATCTTTTCAGAAAGGCTAGGGTTCAAAGGTGAACTTAAGTTCTACCTTTCATCCTCAAACTGATGGGCAAGCAGAGCGCACTATTCAGACTTTAGAAGATATGTTGAGGGCTTATGTGATTGATTTCAAAGGGAATTGGGATGATCACCTACCTCTCATTGAGTTTGCTTACAACAATAGTTCTCACTCCAGCATCCAAATGGCTCCTTATGAGGCCCTTTATGGGAGAAGATGCGAATCTCCTATTGGATGGTTTGAAGTTGGTGATGCAGGGTTGATAGGACCAGATTTAGTTCACCAAGCTATGGAGAATGTGAAAGTGATTCAATAATGGTTGAAAATGGCACAGAGTTGTCAGAAATCCTACACTGATGTTAGGAGAAATGCGTTAGAGTTCAAAGTAGATGATTGGGTATATCTTAAGGTTTCACCCATGAAGGGTGTTATGAGGTTTGGTAAGAAGAGGAAACTTAGTCCCCGGTATATTGGACCTTATAGAATAGCCAAGAGGATTGGCAAAGTAGCTTATGAGTTGGAGCTACCACAAGAGTTAGCAACGGTTCATCCGGTATTTCATGTCTCCATGTTAAAGAAGTGCATATGCAATCCTTCATTGATCATACCAACTGAATATATTGGGATCAAGGATAGCCTATCTTATGAAGAGATTCCGGTTCAAATTCTAGATCGCCAAGTTCGCAAGTTGAGGACTAAGGAAGTAGCATCAGTCAAAGTTCTTTGGAGGAACCAATTTGTTGAGGAAGCTACTTGGGAAGCTGAGGAGGATATGAAGAAGATATATCCACATCTCTTTGAATCCGAAGAAAGTGCAGAACAAGGTACTAATTTTCTTCTTAGTACTCTTTAAATTATGAGTGAGCATGTTGTTTGTTTGCTTTTGCTTGTTGGGTGTTTGAACTTGATATTACACCCTTTGCCTAGTAAGAGTAATCTCATTCGAGGACAAATATTCCCAAGGGGAAGATATTTTAACATCTCGCAATTTGAAATAACAAGGAAAAACATAATAATTGGAAATAGTCATTTTTGGAAAGAATGAAAATCTGGAAATTTGTTTAAGTTAGGAAAAGTTGAGTTTTGGTCAACTTCAAATGGCCATAACTCCTAGATCAGGATGATTTAGGTGTACTTCCAGACATGATTGGAAAGTGCATGGAATGATCTTTCCAACACCGCCGAGTTTGCGCGATTCCGAGTTCGTATGAGTAAGCTATGCCCTTTCGAAGTTGGGTTGTTGGATTAAGGAAAGTCTAATCCGACTTTTTGAAAGGTAATTTAGTCTTTTCCTTACCTAATTATTCTAATTCATTTTAGGAGATTAATTGGGGTAAAACCAGATTTTGGTCAGTTTAGAAGAATTAGAATTCACGCTAGGGCTTGGAGAAAAGAGAAAACAGGAAAAAGGAGAAGAGGAAGCAAAATTTGTCGATTTCGTCAAGGATAGCTTGTGGATTTCATCGGGGGTGATCCCTAAAATGGTATGTGAGATCACATAGCATTGGGTTAGTTCACCCACGTGCCAATCATGCTTTAATTCACCGAATTTAAGTCTTTGAAGGTTTAGAAATTGAGTTCTTGATAAACATTGTTGAAGGTTTTCTTGAATTCTTGTGGGTTGTGTTGATTGAAGTTTCTTGTGATTTGATTCATGTTTCCGGGTGTAATTTTAGTTTGAAACTATCATATATTGAGGGTATAAATGATGCCAAGTGTTCGGGGTAGGAACCTTGGAAGTTTAGAGGGTTTAGAGATGAAAAACAGAGTAGAAAAGTTGTCAAACACTTGGGGATAGGGGTGGGGAGTCGCGCCAGCCAGCGCGCCCCAGAAGTGTCTCTGAATCTTCGCCCTTGGGGCTCCGCGCCAGCCAGCGCGTCCCAGACCAGTCCCTGAATGTTGAGGGCTAGCACCCCGTGCCTCTCAGAGCGCCAGGGACGCCAGTTCTCCCCATTCGTTCCCCACCTATTAGTACTCATTCCTTAGCAATGTACCTATGTTTTCTAGTTGATCCCATCACTCTAAGGTACTTCTAAACATCATGAAATCACCCATAAACATGAGATTATGAACCTTGAATCCATAATCCAATTCAAGGAAAGTTAAGAGTCAAGTCAAGAGAAGTTCTTAGAGATTTCCAAAAGTTTTTTGCAAACGTTTTAACTTTGTTTTAAGACTTAAGTTTTGAGTTCAGTAAAGAGTAAAGTTGAAGTTCATTTCTTCAAAAGTATATGGGGATTAAGTATTCCCAAAGAGATTTAAAATGTTTTCACATTTAAATAAGATCGAAAACTGAGATTTCCAAAGAGCCTTCGGGCTAGTTTTCAGAAAAAGTAATCGCTTTCTAAATGAAGCAAGAGGGGAAACTTTGATTTCCAAGATAGCCTTTGAGCTAAGTTTTATAGAACTAATCTCAAATCACAGAAGAAGTATGTTTTTAAACATAAGAGCTAGTATATTTTGGGAGTAGTATTGAGCACCGAATTGGGGGCGAGCATGAGTTCAGATAACTCACATCTCCATAAAACCATGTAGCCACCATGGGTAGAAGAGGGTTATACTTTTTAGATGAACTCTTTTCACAGTAAACTAGTGGATCCACTTAGTAGTTTAGGTCTTATACCTTTGGCCGGGTCTAAGATGTGCTGGTAGCGTGAGGTAGATTGTTGTATCATCACTATAGCTCTTATATGATGGTTGTCAGTTAGAGAAACTCCCACAGAAGTTATTGTATTTTTATATACATCAGTTTATTGTATTTTTACATACATTTCTGAGTTGTGTTGTATCCTTGTATATACACAGAGTTAACATCATGTTTTTAAACAACTTTTCTTTATATTGCACTTTGTTTTAAACTGCTTTATATGGAAATGTGTTCAGTTAAGTATTCATGAGTTGAGAATAGCCAAGGTAAGTGTTTCTTTCAGAATCTCTTTCAAGTCTATGTTGTTTTAGAATTTCAACTCACATACTCGTACATTCAATGTACTGATTCCAGTTAGCCTGCATCGTCTTATGATGCAGACACAGGTAACTAGGATCAGCATTCCAGTGCACGGTTGATCCAGTGAGCAGTTCAAAGTCAGTCGGTGAGCCTCCTTGCATTCCGGAGGATCTGTTTTCATTGCTTTCTAGTTAGTTCATTAGGATGTTGTGGGGTTTATCCCGACATCCATCTCGGTTGTTTTAGAGGCCTCATAGACAGTCAAATGTTAGTCCTTTGAGTCTTTTCATTATCATTTCTTATTGTTAAGACTTTGGTTGCCACTTTTGGCCAGGTTGAATGTTTAAACTTTAAAACATTCTCAGTTATTTTATTATTCAGTTAAGTTAAGTTCATTGATCATTATAGATATTAATATTGTCTTCCACTGAGTTAATTAAGCCAGGCCAAGGGTTCGCTTGGGGTCAGCAATGGTCTTCGAGTGCCAATCCCGTCCACGGTGTAGGCTCGGGGCGTGACACAAACCAGGTAGGGGTTTCAATAAATATCTTCTTTGAGATCACCATGAAGAAAAGCATTCTTGACATCCAGTTGATGAAAATGCCAATTTTGTGATGCATTAATGGCAATAATAGTTCGCATCGTAGTCATTTTTGCTACAGGTGCAACAGTCTCCTCATAGTCTACACCATACTCCTGTTTGTTGCCAAGGACCACCAATCGAGCTTTGTACCGATCAAGAGTTCCATCAAAATAAAGTTTAATTGAATAAACCCATTTACATCCAATTGGACGGACATTTGGAGGACAAGGAACAACGTCCCATGTGTTATTTTCTTTAAGAGCCAAAAGGTCCTCCTCCAGTGCTTTTTTGTCAACATTCAAGCTTGGAGGCTTATGAGTAACCTGTTGGAATAGAGATGGTGGATAAAGTAGAAATAAAACTATACCGTTTAGGAGTTTGAGACACTCTAGTAGATCGTCGAGGAGGCTCAAGAGGAGCAGACCATGAAGAAATCTCAGATTCTGGTTGTGAAGTAGTCTCAGGTGGCGAATCTGTTTTGGGATGGGGTAAAGTTGGCCGACGTCGTTCATACACAAATTCTAGTTTGAACCGCTTAGAAGACAATGACAAATCCTCAAAAGTAGGAAGAAGAGGAGAAACAGAAGATGACTCAACATGAGTAGGAAAGAAATACTGATTCTCAAAGAAAATAACATTTCTAGAAACACGAAATTTGTTAGTACTTGGATCATAGCAAATAAAACCTTTCTGCGAAGTACTATAGCCCATAAAAGCACATTTAATAGATTGGACAGAGAGTTTATTGCGTTGAGAAGGAGGCAGGTGCACAAAACAAACACAACCAAACGTATGAAAACTATGATAGCTAGGATGCTTGTGAAAAAGATGATAATATGGAGACTCAAGATTTAACACTTTAGATGGAAGTCTATTAATCAAATAAACAGCAGTAGACAAAGCTTCAACCCAATATTTAGATGGAACAGAGGACTCAATCAATAAAGTATGAGTGACATCTAAAAGATGACGATTTTTACGCTCAACAACCCCATTTTGTTGTGGCGTATATGGGCAAAAGCGTTGTGATACAATTCCTTTCTCAAGCAAGAAATTATTAATTCATGAGACATATATTCTCCACCAGAATTAGATCTTAATATTTTGATGCATGTGGAAAACTGAGTCTCAACGTAAGCCAAAAATTTCTTGAATATGAAAAACACTTCAGATTTTGAGTGAAGAAAATACACCCATGTAAACCGACTATAGTCATCTATAAATGTCACAAAATACTTGAAATGAGCATGAGAAATAACTGGTGAAATGCCCCAAACATCACTATGAATGACATCAAAACACTTTGCAGCAAACTACCAAAATTAGGAAAAGGAAGAGTTTTACTTTTGCCTAATTTACAAGTAGAACAATCAAATGAAGCAGCTGAAAATTGATTTTTATTTCCCAATAAACCAAAATTGGACAAATGAGACAACACAATAGAATTTGGATGTCCTAGACGTTTATGCCAAACCTCATTCTTAGTAGTGGTAGAAGCAAAAGCTAGAACACGAGGAATAGAAATGTGTATAGGAAACAATCTTCCATCTTTAGAACCCTTTGCGATTATCATCCCCGACACCTGATCCTGCACAAGGCAACCATTACGAGAAAAATTCACATCACAATTGTTATCTACCAATTGGCCAACTGAAATAAGACTAGTGGAGAGCTTTGGTGATACAAAAACATTCTTGAAAGTTTCAGTAATATCCCAACCTTGGTAATGGGTAAATTACTACCATTGGCAACCTGTATTTGTGTTGGACCATTATACTCACGGATGTTTTTGAGTATAGTAGTTGAGTTGGTCATATGATTGGAAGCGCCAGAATCAACAAGCCAAAATTTAGATATTACCTCATTAACTTGCAGCCCAAAGCTGAAATTGCTGACAAGATCATTTGTTGTACCATTTCAGGAGTAAGAACTTGTCCTACTGAAGACGAGTTATCTGTAGTGGAACCATTAATCCCAACTTGAAAAGCATTTGCCCTACGGTTTTGAGGACGTGTGGGACACTCTTTGATAATGTGTCCTTGTTGTTTACAAAAATTATATAACTTCTTGCCACAATTGCTAGCAATATGACCATATTTCTTGTAACTGTAGCATTGAGTTCTAGCTATATCCATGCCCTTTCCTTTCCCTTGAGCTGCAAATGCAACAGTGACAATATTTCCTTGATGAAAAGCATTTTGTGTGAATAGACGCTAATCTTCACGAAGTGATTCCGTAAAACAGACATCTAACGAGGGAGATGTATCACGATTCATCAAGTTGGAGCGAACACTTTCAAAATCAAATCGTAATTTCATCAAAAATTGATCTCGCTTGCTTTGTTCATGAACTCCTTGAATAATGGAGAGAGATTCAGAAGGTATTTTAGCATGAACGATATCGATAAATTCAGCCCATAAGTTCTGAAATCCAGAGAAATATTTTTGAACAGAGAGACCTCCTTGAGAATACATAGCAATTTCATGTTCTAACTGAAAGCGCCTTGCGCTATGGTCTTGGTTGTAAACTTTTTGTAAATAATCCCACATGGCCTTTGCTGTCTTGTATGGCCTGAGATTAAGAACAATAAGAGGGTCAATTGACCCTAAAATCTATGTCATCACCCGAGCATCTTTAACCTTCCATTGACCGAGCTTTGTAAGATCGGTAGGAGTAGGATCGCTTCCATCTATATGTCCCTATAATTCTTTTTTGGTGAAAAATAGTAGGAATTGAAATTCCCAGGCAGAGTAATTTTTTCCGGTGAAACGAACATGGAAGGACACAAACTGATATGACACCATATTCTTGACAAGCTAAGGAAGATAGAAATGCAATAATACAAAATAACCAGAATGACCAAGACTAAGATTCCAAGATGCCTGAAATTCCAAGATACTTAGGACTAACTGTTGACTAAAAAACAGTAAGCAGAACAAAAACTTTCAAAAAAAAAATCTAAAAGAAACCACAGATGAAAGACACTAAGAATCAAAGCACTAAAAAAGGCTCTGATACCATGTCAATTTTGCTGAATGAGTTCTCTCAAATGAGAGTTCTTCCATTAAATAGAAAGAATTATGATTTATATGCCTAAAAATCTGCTATATATCCATAAATATATGCTATTCCTAATTGTAATATCTCTGAAAATATGCTACATTAATCTATGTTATCTCCTATCATCAATACACAAATATTTAGAGTTATAAAGTAGATATGTATAGATATTTAGAATCTGTCCAATCATGCTAACAAATACAACACATGGTAAGTAAACATATGATATGACAATTGTTACCACAGGCAAAAGGCAGACACCGAATTTTAAGGATAACATTCGATATTCGGTTTGATATTTCTAAAATTCAATTTTAATAACTAAAACTAAATATCAAATACATGAATTTCAAAGCTCGATGCGGCACAACAATTAGGTAATTCAATTTTAGGTAGGAGTGGGAATTGGGTGTTTGTGCCATTCAAATTGGACATGAAAATTTTAGTTTGGATATATCATTTTTTTTATTTAAGAAATTACAATACAAATAAGCTCTGATTGAATTAGATTTTTTAAGTTAGATTTTGGATTAGTCTACTTGAACATTTCATATTTGTTTATTTTGACTTTTGAGCCTTTAAGGAAAGCTATAACAATTAACAACTTCAATTCTGTTATAAATTCATTGAACTAAGTGGATTGTCCATATTGAGTTTATCCATAAACTTATACTTATCATCTATGTGTATTCCCTAGGTTCTATGAACCTTTTTTGGATAAGAATGTATCTATTTATTATGATACTTAATATGGTGACTTTCAGAATGATTTCTCAACCTATAAATAGGATTGTTCATTCACCATTGTAAAATAAACACATGAGAGACAAGAAGACATTTGAATAAGATGATCTCTACATTCTACTCCCCATATATTTTGTCGATATTATTTGTAGTATATTGCTTATATTTTATAATACGTTATCAGCATGAGGCTCTAGCCAATTGAGATTGAGTTTTCATTTTTCTTTAGCTCATGTTTTGGTTGATCTCGTTATGAGAATCAAGAAGGAAAAATTATAACTACTGGAATCAAGGTATAATATGCATAAAATCGTGTATGTATTTTCTAAAATCTTTTTATGATTTAGAATACAATAGTGTTTGGTCACTAACATTGACCAGGAACCAAAGACATATACTACTTCTGGTTGAATATGACATGCTCTACAAAATTTCTTAAATGAAAGAAGGTATAAAGTTTTAGTAGCATGAGTTTGAATATTATTTTGATTATTGTTAAAGACTCAGGGTGAGTCATGTTGTATTTCGATCTATTATATTGTTAGTTAAGGGTAAGACGGTGGATTCAAGTCCCATCGCACCAAAAGGGTAAGACATCATGTTAAAATCCGGATGCACCATAATGAAAAATGTTTGAGGGTAAGACGGTAGATTCATGTTCTATCACACCAAGAGGATAAGACATCAATTTGAGTTTTGATGCAACATGATGATAAGGATTGGGTTCAAGTCTCATAGAATTATGTCCTAACACGCCTTATATGGGTAAGATTGAGTGTGAGTCAATGCACCATAGTGATGATATAATGATGACTAAGGCTTTGATGAAAAGCCATGAAATTTGTCCCATTGAATTTGCTCCATTCCCTTAAGCGAATGTGGTAGCAGTACTTGATAAATTTGAAATCCGCCCAATTTCTTCATTCTATTGCAGTGAATAATAAGTTTGAAATATGACAAGTGATTGAATGTATGGATAAGGGCGTGAATGGACAAAATTATAATAGTCATCATTGCAGTAATTATGAAAGGAAGAACATTATGGGTTCTCCAATAGGCCTTCAAAAAGTGAAGGTAATTCTTATCATCATGGTTTTCCTTAACCATGGTTTTGTCCCAATTGGGTTTTTCTGGTAACGTTTTTAATGAGGCAGCACTCAAAGCGTATTATGATATGTGTGTACTCTTTTTCCTTCATTAGGCTTTTTCCCACTAGGTTTTTCATAGTAAGATTTTAACGAGGCACATTATCTATGGACATCCAATGGAGAGTGTTATAAATTCATTGAATTAAGTGGATTGTCCATTGAGTTTATCCATAAACTTATACTTATCATTTATGTGTATTCCCTAGGTTCTATGAACCTTTTTGGATAAGAATGTATCTATTTATTATGATACTTAATATGGTGACTTTTGGAATGATTTCTAAACCTATAAATAGGGTTGTTCATTCACCATTGTAAAATACACACATGAGAGACATGAAGACATTTGAATAAGATGATCTCTACATTCTACTACCCATATCTTTTGTCTATATTACTTGTAGTATATTGCTTATATTTTATAACAAATTCATCAAATATTTTGCTCCTTAGAATATACAATATCTACCATTAACAAGGACTGAGAACATTATATTGTGCAATTTCATATTAAACTTAATACTATAATAGTACGGTCTAGAGAACTGATCTATTGGATAATTGGAAATTGAACTTATTAATATTGGACACATATCATATGTATATGGCTTAATATAAGACATAAGTATTTTGGATTTTCAGATATCAAAAAATTGCAATACTAAATCTCATATTCAATCCAAAATTCTTAAATTTTTTGAAAGTAAAAATTCAAGTTCAATCCATAATCCAAAAATTCAAATCAAATAACTAAAAAGTTTGAATTTCAAGTTGACTAAAACCATGTCCACCCCTAATTTTAGGTGATTTAGTCACCCTAGGTCATGGATGGGTCGAGTCTATGCAACCAACAAATAAAGGTCATATATATAATTAAAATTTAATTAAATCTCATATAAATGTATCGTTAACAAAGGAACAATTTTAAGCATAAAAATAATGTTAAAGGTAAATTTGATCCGATAGATAATAAGGACCATTTTGACTTTTTTCCGATTTTTCAATTATTTATGAAATTGGTGAAGATAGAATTTCTATTTTTATTGATTTTTTAAGACTCATTTATCAATTTTTATCTGTTCTTAACCACTTGTTTTACAAATGATGTATAATCTTCTTTCCCTAAATCTATGAAATGTAAGTTTATTAACTAGGAGCACTACCATAAATTGACAATCTAACAAAACTACATTTACATTTTTTGCCTACATTGGAACAATTTAGATTTAATCATGATAAATTGATATAACTTGATGTATTTCTCTATAAAAGTAAGTAGCAATCTAACCTTATTGGATTTTTCCGAGGATCCTCTAATCTATTCATGGAAAGATGTTGACGATTGGCGGCGGATTTTTCAGCAGACATTTTTTGACGGAAGTCTCAGCACTTCTAACCTAATTCATATACTGATAAAATTAGATTGACGGTCCAAGATAAAATGTAGATATATATTTTACTTTTAAATAAACCATCCAAACCTACCTAATGTGAGGGGATTATAACACTTCTGATCCCGAAGTAATTGGTAAATTCTCCTTTTGGTCCTAATTGTGATATATGACCCAATATATTTATTCTTCAATTAATTTAAATGTGTGTCGTTGGTTCCTTTGTTTATGTAGAGAACATGGTATATTTAACTATATATGGACAATATTATTGTTAAATAAGGTGTAATCATATAAACCTGATAGAATACACAAATAATTAAGTGATAGAACAATTAATTATAATAACAATAATAATAATAATAATAGTATATTTATGAATATTTATAAGTAAAAGGATCAAAAGTGCACAATTCAATTATACATTGAAGGTTAAAATGTGGTTAGTGAAATACAATAGGGACTAAAATCAAAATTTACTAATAATTGAAGGATAAAAAATGCTATTAGCCCTAATATGAGAGGTAAGCATTGTATTCTATGTGAAATTTATGAAATGTAAGTTTATTAACTAGGAGCTCTACCACAAATTGATAATTTAACAAAATACTTCGTTTACATTTAGTGCCTAAATTGGAACAGTTTACTTTAGATTTAATCATGATAATTTGATATAGGTTGATGCATATTTTTTTGGGAAAAAAGTCTAAAATATATTCGAATTTTGATCGGAATTGTTGTAACGATACCAAATTTTGGAAAGGACCTTTTACCCCCTGCACTATTTAATAGTGTATTTTAAAGGTATGTATGTGCCCACGTGGACATCATAAATATTGCATAATTATAAACAGTAACGTGTCCACGTAGACACATATATACCTTTAAAATACACTATTAAATAGTGCAGGGGGATAAAAGGTCCTCCATAAAGTTTGGTATCGTAACAACAATTTCGGCCAAAGTTGGAGTATTTTTCAGACCTTTTTCCCTTTTTAAAAAAAATGAAAGCAAGTAATAATCTAATCTTTAAGAATTTGTCCAAGCGACTCTTTGATCTATCAATAAAAAAAATGTTGGTGATTAACGACGAACTTTTTAGCAGAACATCTTTGACAGAAGTTTCAACATTTCTAACCTATTTCATTTATTGATAAAATTCGGCTCCCGGCCCATGACAAAATGTGAATAAATATTTTTCTTTTAAATATACCATCCAAACCTACAGAATGTGAGGGGATAATAACACTCTTTATCTCGACGTAGTTGGTAAGTTCTTCTTTTGGTCCTTGTGATATATAACTCAACTTATTTATTCTTCAATCAATTTTTATGTGTGTTATTGGTTCCTCTAGGTAGAAAACATGCTATATTTGACTATATATGGACTATATTATCGCTAAATATGGTGTAACCATATAAACTTGACATAATACATGAGTAATTAAGTGGTGGAATAATTAATAATAGTATATTTGTGAATATTCACAAGTAAAAGGGATTGAATGTGCACAATTCAATTATACATTGAAGGTTAAGTGTTCTTAGTGAAATACTATAAAGACTAAAACCAAAATTTACTGATAATTGAGGGACCAAATTAAAATGTTATAAATCCTAATGTGAAAGGTAAGATTGTATTTTATGTGAAATTTATCTTATTTTTTAATGTGTAAAATGAAAAACTATTTTCCCGGGCGACCCTCTGATCTATCAATGGAAAGATGTTGACGATCGATCGACAATGTCTTTTCAACTAATGGAAGTCTCAACATTTCTAGCTTAATTCATAATTGATAAAATTTGGCTCCCGGTTCATGATATTATGTGAATAAATATTGGAAAAAAATTATCTCACATCCTTTTTTACCTTATTTTCTATTATTTCCTACCATTTCAAAAAATTACAAAAGTCCTTTTTTCCTTCAATTTCTCTCACTTTTCCGGATATATCACTCTAAACAATCACCCTCAGAATTTTTTCCCTTTTTTCAGGCCTAAAATCACTCCATGGTATCACCAACTATCTCCATCACTGCATTTTTGAATATCAAATCTTTTCTTTTTTCTTTTTGAGTTCATCAATTGCAAGTTGTTGAAGAGGTAGTTCTTCTTCATCTATTTTTTTTTCTTTCCACTTCATCAATTATCAATTTTTTAATTATTTTTTTTTTGCTTTTTCATCTATAAATTTCTGATATATATATGTATGTATGTACGGGCGATCTTCAGAAAGCATTATCGAACAACACGAAGCAAAAGGAACAAAAGAGAAGAGGTGAATCGGTTGTTATCATTCGGCGACGGAAAGTTACAACTTAATTGCATATAGTGAATAATAAACACAAGAAGTAGATACGAAAAAATGTATCTTGAACTCTTAAATGCAAAGAATGCAACGACATATAACTAAGGGAAAGGAAGAACAAATGACTGTGGAAAAACCCTCAAAAATTAAGGGAATAAAAGTCGAGTTGTTGATGACTCCGGTAAGGTGCTTTGGGTCGAGATCCATGGGTGACGCCATTGTAGAAAGTGAAAAAAACGCTACGGGAGTTGATTGATAGAGAGCAAAGGAGAAAGTATAGAAAGATTTCTTCATCACTTTTTTTTTTGCTTTCAACAGATTAGATTATTGATTTTTTTTTTTTATCTTTTGTTGTTTATCTTTTTTCTGATACATATGGGTTCTGGTCCATCGTTTAATAATGGTCTTACCCAATTAGTTTCACAAACGGAAGATCTCATCCTTCATGTTTGTGATTCGAAATCAATGAAAGATGCATTGCAAGTTCTAGATTACCCATTGAGAAAGATTCCAAAAAAAAGGGGGAAAGTAGAACATGTTACTAAACAATCTTCTCTACCCAAGGCTCATATTTTCAATGTATCTAATTGATTTTGATTCATAATTTAATGTATAATGCCTTCGTTTCAACACCCTTCTCTACCCAAGGCTCATATTTTTAATGTATCTAGTTGATTTTGATTCATAAATTTATGTATAATGTCTTCGTTTCAACTTTATGATACATTAAATTAGCCTTTGTTAGTGTTATCACAGATCTGATACATCACTGCTACAGTAGCTTTCGTTGTTATGCAATGAGTTGTGTTCATATTTACGGTATTGATACAGAACCCTAATTTTGTTGAATCTTCTATTAGTGTTTATCATGTTCAATATAAATGTACTTGATACATAAACACTACCGAATGTATCATTTATATGTATCAAGTTCTATGATGTATCTTCAATCGAACTGCATTACACTATCGAACTGCATTAAACCACAATGGCTCATGCAAACTCCGAGTTTCTCAAATCAGCATTGATTGATACATATATCCACACAAAACGCAACCCCTGGTTCCCAACTCTTTCATCATTTCACGTTTGATGTTCTGTGATTATAAGCAGATAGAAATGATCATCAAAACCCTCCTAAAGCTCGATGCTTTACCCTGATTTTGTGCTAGGCAGCAAGTTTAATGATGAAAAAACAATAAAGTATTGTGAACAAGCTTTGCCTTAGAAAGAAGCTGCAGAGAACTTGTAATGACCCTCATGGTCATTTCTGTGTCTTGCCTTCTGTGTCGTTTAGAGCGTTCCTATAGCGACCCCAAGTCATTTATGACTTGCTGGGACTGACAGTTCGGTCACCTGGTCGTTCATTTGGTCTTGGTGCGAGTTTTTGTGTTTTGGAGCTTATGAACCTTGAACGATCATTTTCGATCAAAAGTTCAAGAAGATGACATCGGAATCCAATTCTGACGATTCTATCAGCTCCGAAAGGGTCATTTTAGGCTAGTAGCATGGTCGACATGACTCCCGAGGTTTTCAGTGTGAGTCGGTGCGATTAGGCGTTTTAGCCTTTGAAATTTGGCTTAAGTTTGACTTTGGTCAACATTCTGAGTAAACGCGCTCGGATGAGAATTCCGTCAGCGTGGTTAGCTCCG
>JAJOOF010008234.1:0-28700 GCA_029582545.1 Solanum lignicaule | reverse complement strand
GCCATCACATCCCCCTTTAGAATCTCCCAACACTTCACAAAGAAGCCCATAGTATACCCATCTGGACCTGGTGCCTTGTCTATAGCACATGCCTTGAGCCCTTTCAGGACCTCATCTTCTTCAAAAGGTTTCTGTAAATCTTGTTGCTCCTCCCTGTTGATTACTGGACAGGGGTACATGTTGTAAGCAGGTCTCCAATTTTCAGTCTCACAGTACAACTTTCTATAAAATAAAACCACCTCCCTCTTGATATCTGTTGCTTCTATTAGTTCATCACCTTCCACCACCAATTTGTCAATGTGATTGGTTCTTTCGTGAGCATTTGCAATCCTCTGAAAGAATTTAGTGTTCTTGTCCCCTTGCTTGATCCACAATGTCCTTGATCTTTGCCTCCAAGCTATCTCTTCCTTTTTAGCATAGTCTTCAAACTCCTTAGTTAAACTTGCCTTTTGAGTTACTTCAACATCAGACAGAGGTCTGTCCTGTTGAATATTGTCAAAATCAATGATTCTATTGAGCAACTCTATTGAACAACTTCAGGATTTTACTAACTCATTAGCTCTGGCTTAGATAGTTTGTATAGTTTGCCAGAGATTTTTTTGTAAGCTCAAATGCCATATCTTGTAAATTTTGCATCTTCTTGATGCTGTTATTAATACCACTTATCTTATCAAAAAAAAAGGTTACTACCACTGGCGCTCTTTTAATGTGATACAAAAGAACACCTTTGTGCTTGATGCATGAGAATCAGGTCTTATTTTCTCATAATGTAGAGCTTGAACTTGTGACTACTTTTTTTGCAAAAATGGACAAGCTACTATATACAATTAATGTCTGCATATTATCATTATTTTCATTTTGTCCAGGGTTTCCCATTCTTGGGGTTGAGTGGCAGAAGATGGAAAATCCAGATCTGCGTTTATCAATGGGAATGAAACCTGAGCAGAAAGGTGTCCGTATAAGAAGAATCGACCCTACTGCCCCAGAGTCGATGATGTTGATGCCATCTGATGTAATCCTAAGCTTCGATGGGGTTGATATTGCCAATGATGGAACAGGTTGAAATGCCAACTGTGCTTTCTTTCTTTTGCACTTTATACTGAACTTATCCCACCACCCTTCTTCTCAGTAGCTTACCCATTAAGCTCTAATATTGAAATGCATATATGCTGTTGTAATTTTTACCTTATTGACTAAAAAAATGATCTCCTTGTACTTTTCCAACCTAAGCTCTGCAACTAATGCAATAAGTTTGATTAGCAGTTGTTGGATTTACTATTAACTAACTCATAATTCTTTTTTTTTCTGATGTTATTCTTGTGTTACCATTTCTTCCAAGTGGTAAAAACATTCATGTTGATGACCTGACTAAGCCTGATTGCCGTATTAAAGAGATCTTCATATTGGATGAGGTATTTAGAGGAGAACTTTGTCATCTGGTTTGTATTTGTACTTCTTGGAGTGTGTTTCCATTCCACACATTTGTTTTCGGAAGAAGGTGAATATCTTACCTGATATTTGCAAGTAGAATTGCCATCTTTGCTATGGTTACTAATGGTTCAACCCATTTAGAAGAACATATTGTCTGTTGGAGTTGCATGATAATTACATATATTGATTAATTAATACTCTTTTTTTATTAGCTTTATCTGTTGTCACTCCTATTCAAGTTAATTTTATTTTCAATTGACAGTTTATATGATTAATCTCCTTTGATTAATTTCAGTTCCATTCCGGCATGGAGAGCGTATAGGTTTTAGTTATCTCGTATCCCAAAAATATTCAGGTGACAGCGCTGCTGTTAAAGTTCTTCGTCGTAATTCTGAGATATTAAATTTCATCATCAAACTTGCAACTCAGATGAGGCTTATTCCAGCTCACAACAAGGGGAGACCTCCGTCATATTATATTATAGCTGGATTTGTTTTTACAACTGTATCTGTTCCATATCTTCGTTCAGAGGTACGCAAATTGTTTTGCCATATTGATGTGTCATATCCTCTATACCACTGCCCTTCTCTTTTGATTCCTCGTTTCAGTGTCTTATTCTTCTCTATTTAATTGTCATGATCAGTGTTTGTGATAAAACTGAGTTTCCTTCAAGTTTCTTTGCTTGTATATGTCGGAGTTTAAGTGGCTTATTGCCACTTCTAGGGGAATAATGCCTGTATAGTGAGGTTTATCATACCTTCTAGAATTGGCTTGATGGCATCATGAGTATTCTTGGTGGTATTATAAAATTTTATTTACAAGCAACAAGGTCACCTTCTATCTATCATAAAAATTTCCTAGCTCATCCTGGGACACTAGGGTCTAAATCTTAGCAGAGGCAAAGTATATTTGGGTGATTTCTTCCTATCCACTTAATTTGGTGCACTGATGGTCTTATTTCCTGACCTATTCTCCTTGTGTACCAATCCGGAAGAAACAGATGGAATATTGTGTTTAGAAGGCATTTAAATGACTGGCAGATTGGGAGAGTGGCTGAGCTATTACATGGTTTCAATGGGTTATCAGCAGAAAAAGATTCTATCATATGGAAACACTCTAGTGATGGAAGCCTTTCTGTTAACAAGCTATATATTAAGGAGGTGAAGGAGCATCTAGGTGGTAAGCTTGGCCCCTGGAAGCAGATTTGGAGGAACAAGGTACCAACCAAGGTAAAAGTGTTTCTCCTAGTTGGTTGCCAGAAGAGCATGCTCCACTCATGAGAAATTGAAAAGGAGGGGTTTCTATATTGCCTCTTGGTGCTCTCTCTGTAATGAGACTGAGGAAACCAACAACCATTTGTTCCTCCATTGCAAAGTGACAACACAATTGTGGAACCTTTTTTTGGGACTAACACATACAGAATGGATTATGCCTGAGCATACAGCAGATCTACTTAGTTGCTGGATCAGCAGAGGGGGGAAAAAATCTAAGAAAAAGTGGAGTATAATACCATCATGCATCTGGTGGTGTATTTGGAAAGAAAGAAATAGCAGATGCTATGATAACAAAGCTAATTCAATAGAGAAAGTCAAATGGAACTGCTTGACTTTGACTCAGTGTTTTGGACGGTGAGAGGCGACAAGGGCCTGCCTTGCCACGCGGCGAGGCGAGCGGCGTGGCGCTCGCCTTTCTGAATCAAGGCGCCAATTAATACCAAAAATTAAAATTTTTAATTGCATATATAAATATCCAAAATCTTAATAGTAATAACATATATTAGCAAACATTTCAATTCAAAAACTAATAGTAGATATTAGAAGTCTAGAACTTGAATGAACCAATAATTAAAAATACTCTATTAATTAGTATAAAACTAAATTAAGTAGGGAAGAAATAATTATAGAAGAATTAAATTATTTAAAAAAAATAAAATATAGGCAGTGAGCAGCAGAGCACTTCAGCATAGCAGAAGAACAAAGCACTCAGTTCACACTTCACCACCAGTCTACCACTAAAAATAGAGGTCTGAAAAACAGAGAAGAAGAAGAAAAGAAGGGAAGAACTAGAAGAGAAGAAGAGATTCGCATAAGTCTCCAGGGGTCGTACCTGAACAGCAGTTGCGTAAGTCGTACCTGAGCAGCAGCATTGTGATTCGCGAAGGTCACGTAGGTTTCTAGGGGTCACGACTTGCGAAATCTGAGGAGAAGCAGTCGCAACGCCTAATCTGAGGTGTGTTCGCAAAAAAACCCAAAAAAAAACCCTAATTTTGGCTTTTAATTATTAAATCTGACTTAAAAAAAAAAAGGCGACGCCTATTGCATCACCACGTCACGTCGCCAATCGCCTTTTGAACTTAGTTGCGCGGACTCTCCGCTTTTGATGCCGCACCCGTCTCGGATTCTCCAAAAATACACTACTTTTGGCGAATCCGACACGCACCCGTTGGCATTTTTGAAGAGTCCGAGCAACATAGCTTTTGATCGCCATGGCACGCCTTTTTGAATTCGCCACGCCTCGCTGGAAATAGGCGGAGAGGCCTTGCCTCGCCACGCCTCATCGCCAAAGGCGAAAGGCGCTCGCCTTTAAGAACACTGGCTTGACTACTTTTTATTTTTGGTGTAAAGAGGAAGGGATAGAAGAAGCTACACAAATTTTGGAGTTTATAGGCACTTTGTAATCTATTAGCCTTTTTGTTTTTTCTCTTGTTGGAAACCAATTTTTGGAGGTCTCCAGCATATAGGATATGCTGATGAATACAACATTATCTTTAACAAAAAAAATAAATTACATGGCCTCATGCTGATGGAAGGATGGGAAGATGAAGATACAAGGTGGGTTCTTGTCAAGGTGCATAGCTGCACACAAGTTGGTCCAGACACCACTATTATTTAAAAGAAAATCTTCTTATAGCTCATAAGTTGAAGACATTTTCCAGAAATCCCCTAATTCCTATGTGATTGAGAGTAACATACTTTATGATTAGGATGTACAATTCTTAATGTTTATAGAACTGTAATAGATTAGTTTGATATAGTTTATGATTAGGATGTACAATAGGTAGGCGTAGAGTATATAAGAACCACCTATGTGCATGAGTTGGTTGAGGAGAAAACATAAAGAGTTGTATTTTTACACTATTATTCTATTATCTTATTCACTATGCAAAGAGGGTTCTTATCATATTATTGTTGTCAGTTTCTGAGTTAGTGTTTTAGAGAATGCGGTGATTCTACCTTTATATAGAAAACAACATGCTCTACATGGCCAATTGCGTCACTCTTTTCAATATTGTGCTTAATAGTGATTCATGTGTGCATACGATGCCTTGTCATTTATTGTGATAGTTCTATTGTCTAACTCCTCCCATGTGCATAACCAGTATGGAAAGGATTATGAGTATGAAGCTCCTGTAAAGCTGTTGGACAAACTCTTGCATGAGTTTCGACAATCACCTGATGAACAGATTGTCGTGGTTTCCCAGGTTATGCCTCACTTAAAAAATCATCCTTGAGAAGCTGCGGGATTGTTGTATTGAAGTAGCATCTGATATTCTGTTTTTTGCTTTATGAAATGTTTTAAGGTTCTTGTTGCTGACATTAACATTGGATATGAGGAGATAGTCAATACTCAGGTTGGTGGCAGATGCATCTCTAAATCTTGATATCATTGTTTCTTTATTGGGCTGTCAAACAGACTTCCATTGATACCATCTTCCTGTGGCTTTCCGATTATGTTGTAGGTTCTTGCTTTTAACGGTGAGCGTGTAAAAAATTTGAAGAGCTTGGCCAGCGTGGTAGAGAAGTGCAATGATGAGTTTTTGAAGTTTGATTTGGAATATCAGCAGGTATGAACTTTCTGTTGGTCTGGGTTTTTTGAGAGATGTGTGGCAACATGCTATATTAATCCTAGTTTGTTTTATGCAGGTGGTAGTCCTTCAGACAAAGACAGCAAAATCTGCAACATCAGACATCCTTACTACACATTGTATTCCTTCTGCCATGTCGGAGGATCTCAGGACGTAAATCATTTCCAGCAAGGTCAAATTAAAATTCTTGTTGCCAGCATGACAATATTCATCCTTTTTTTTCCCCTCAGTGTCCTTGGCAAGCTGACGATTTTTTTGTAGTATTTAACTATCAATGGACGGTAAATTAACCTAAGGTGTTGGTAGCTAATGCTTACAAGAATTAGTAAAATGTTGTACCATTTTCTGAATTTTGGATACCTTTGTCATAGCTGTAGAGCAGTCACATGTTGCCTCAGCTAGTGGATGGATTAAAGGTTTTTTGTTTTGTTTGTTGGGTTATATATGCGTGGAGAATGTGATCACATTCTCAGATGGAGCCTGAGCCTGTCAAAAGGAGAAGACACATTTCACCAATTTTGTTTTCCAAATATGGGTCAGTGCTCAGAAAATAGATGATATGTGGGGTTATAGGATAGACGCATGTAGCTTTTGTGGCAATTAAATGCAAGACTGTGGGCTTGCTTCCAATCAAGCGATAAACATCAAGCGAAAAGGCATTGCTCATAGTATAGTAGATATAAGCGTAGGGGAGCTGTAACTTCAATCGGTGAATGCACAAGTATGCTATCAAATTTATAGGGGCTCGGGGAAGGGGAGTAATAGTTGGAATAATGTCCATTCCACTCAAAGGATTGATACGATGCACACAAAATATGATTCTAATTTATATTGTATTCAACTCAAGTTTTGCACACTACATATGAAAAATTAGTACTCCCTCCGTCCCATTTTTATGTGAGGTAGTTTGACTCGGCACTGAGATTAATAAAGAAAAGAAGACTTTTAAAACTTGTGGTCTGAAATTTGTGTGGTTGTAAATTTTTTTATTAAGGGTAAAATAAACATTTTATAATTAAATTGTTACTTAATATATAAATGTGTCATTCTTTTTGGGATTGATTAAAAAGGAAGCAAGTCACATAAATTGCGATAGAGGAGGCAACATCTAAACACCCTTCATTTGATGAATTTCTATTTCAAGGTAAGGGGTAGTTGAGACGAAGCAATATATATATATCATCACTATTAATAAGTGTGAGTCCTCAAAACTACAAAACCAATAAATAATCTCCACGACTGTTATTAATTTATAATACTAATGAGACTATATATTTGTACATGGAATTTTCCAATCACTTTGAAAATGATGAAGAAAATAAGGTCTTCTATGATGAGCTTGAACTTAAGCAAGGGAAGATGGAAGTGGTTGTTCAAGGTCTGTTTGGAGAGTTCTACTACTACAAAAGTTAAGCTCACACATCTTGTGGAGAACAACTACATACTCTTTTATTATTTGCTCCAATATTTCTTGAATTTTGATTGAGATTGTAAACAAAATTTGCTTTTGTAGTAATGTTAGTTACTTGATAATGTATTAATTTTGGATTATGTAGCATAGAATAAAAGATCAGCACTTAAAGAATAGTGACGAGTGTGCTTTACAAGTAGATTTTTTTAGTGCACTTTCAATATCTATGCAACAAAATATTTGATTGGAAAAACATGTAAGTGGTGGATACACAAGTTCACTTATAGTGTAATTTTTTTATTGAAAGGGTTTGGGTGAATATTCTTCTGCCTCAATGTACATACTTAGTTGAATTGAGATGTGCATAAATTGATTCAAACATATAATTTGTGTTTAATATAACATTTGTATTATATAATAAAGTTTGCATATTACATTTTGTGCTTCATATGCAACGTAACAAAAACATTCTATTTTTTTATTACTACATCTAAATTTAATTATTATTGTTTATAAGCACAATAACAGTAATATCATCAATTTTTCCACCTTTATGTCGTCCCTCAGATGCTCTAGCATATGGTGTATCTGCAAATCTATCAAATGAATTATACAAAGCAATGTTCCCAATTTGACTAGCCAACTCCTCTGCCTTCAACTTCTTGTCTATTGCTCTTTCAACAATTTCCTCTATCTCACTTTCAAATATATTATCAAGCATCCCATCCGGCCCGACCATCAAAATATCATCTTTCTCAACGTTTAATTCCATCTCCTGAGCAACACTAGGATTATCTGAATTGCAGTTTCCCAATTGATACGGACATCCAAATCCTCGTTGTTGTATTGACGACTTGTATATAATTTTTCCTTTTCTGATTAATAAAAATCCACTATCACCAACATTAGCAGCAACTATAGTATTTTTCACCGAGTTAATAGTTATAATACAAGCTGTAGACGATCCTTTTGAATTTGTGTTTTTGTATGCTTCTTCAAGAACCCTTTTAGGGTTCACATGACCTTTCATTGCTTCATCATATGTAGCGATAAATGAGTTCTTCATAAGCTCTCTCGCGTATATTCCACCGTCAATCCCTTGTAGTGCCCAGCCACCAACACCATCAGCAACACCAATAGTTTGGTATAATTCATGCATGAAGTGTGCATCTTCACCTAAAGGCTTGTTTTGATTGTCTTTAGGTAAGTATAAAGATCCAACCACCATTTTTAGGCATGGTAATTTGTTACTACTAAATTCATCATCATGACTAAATTTGAGTTTCTTGTTACTATGATTTTCCGGATTATCATAATTAATTGCATGAGAAGAGAAGTCGAAATATCTCTTATAGCGTGACAAGTTGAAAAGTTTATCGAATTTTATTTTGGAAGAATATTGATCATGACCTAATGATGAAATACATGCAGCCATTGTTGTGTTGATTGAAAAACTTTGGGAAGTAAAAATTACGTAATGGAAGTAGGGTTATAACTAATATATATATACACATACATTACGTTGCAATTCTATGTAGAATAGGTTATGGAAAAACAAATTTTGGTAACTTTTTAATATGGAAAATTTAGAAAATAACGTGTAGTAATTAATTTAATCCTACTTAGAAGTTAGAACAGGTTTGGGAAACAAAGTTATATTTTTGGAAATTATCTAAGTGAGATGTTTTGGAAAAACAACTTTTGGTAACTTTTTAATATGGAATATTTAGAAAATAGGGATAAGGGTCTGAAAAATATCTCAACTTTGGCCGAAATTGTTGTTACGATACCAAACTTTAATGAGGACCTATTACCCCTCTAGACTATTTAATATCGTATTTTAAACATATATATTTGCCCACGTGGACATAAAAAATAATGCATAATTATAAATAGTAATGTGTCCACGTAGGTACATATATACCTTTAAAATACACTATAAATAGTTCAGGGGTAAAAAATACACTATTAAATAGTTCAGGAGTAAAAAATACACTATTAAATAGTTCAGGGGGGTAATAGGTCCTCCATAAAGTTTGGTATCGTAACAACAATTTTGGCCAAAGTTGAAATATTTTTCAGACCCTTATCTCTGCATATAGTAATTAAATCCTACTTAGAATAGGTTTGGGGGACAATAAGTTTTTGGAAATTGTCTAAACAACTAGAAGAAGGTAATCCTCCTGCGTAAGGGAGTGAAAAGAAAGTGAGATTTTATTTTAACATAAATTTGCAAATAAGAACATTGTTGTGCTCTCTAATTATCACTCCGTTTGTTATATTGCCATGAAAACTTTTAGTATCAATATATAAATGGGAAAAAGGTCAAAATTGTCGCTGAACTATGCGTAGATGACTTATACATTTGGTTACATTTTGGGATAAAAAATGCTTCCGCCATTATCCTAATAGACTACAAATATCCTCAAGAGTTCACAACCCAAGCTGGAATAACTAGGATTCACTTCGAAAAACTAGACCTTTAGCGGGAGCAAAAGTCACCACAAAAGCCCAGAATATCGTCACTAAAGATTTTCACTGATTTTTAATGTTAAATTATGATTTTGTGTTTTTTCTTCATTGTTTTTAAAAAAATCACAAATGATATCGATCAAGGTGAAGTTTGAAGACACTATATATTTTATTTTTATGACATATGTAAATGCATAAAATGTACAATAATGCATTATGTAGTGGGAGATTTGAGTCGGAAAGTAATTTTGATGATTTTCGTAATAATATTGGATGTTTTTAATATTGATAGTATATATTATTTATTTTAGAAAATTAGGTTGCAACCGAAAATTAATTATCATATTTTTTTGTTGAAAAAAATAGATTTTACTAGCGAATGACTATTGCAGCTAGCCTTAGTCGCCACTAAAAATCACTCAAAACCTTTAATAGATATAGTTTGATATTTTGTCGGCGCTAAAGGTCTAGTATATAATATAAATAAGGGCTCATCTTCTTCACACTTGCACACTGAAATCTAACTCAAAAACTTGTGTGAGCTTATTCATTTATTCTTACACACTTTCCTTTACAGTTGCTTTTTTATTAACATAATTATCCTCGAGAATTCTTACAAATAAAACTAAACCATCAAGTTATTCTATTTGGTGATCGATGTTGATGACGATAAATGTTAATTTTCATTCGAATCTAGTTGTTTTTCTATACAAATTGCATTTGATGTAAACAGGCAACAACTTTTATTAAATTCGTTATCAACGTCAATGATATCCTCCTTGCTTATATGTTCTACAAATGCTATTACTAACTTCATCGTAATTTCACAGCTAACATAAAATGTCAATTTAGATATTTTGTCCACTTTTAAAGGTATAGAAACATCTAGACAACTATGGTCTACTCGCGCTCGTTTCTCTTCTGCATTTCTCTTGCCCGAGTAGTTCCTCCATGACAACGCTTCAGATTTAACTCAGTTACTCAGCTTCTCCCCATTTGCAAAAATAATCATAAGTTTCTTCTAAACTCCTTTTCTCTTATCAGTTAAGTTTCAGTTGTTACCTAAAATTTAGATTTGAAGATACATTTGATCCACTGCTGATTGATAATTTTTCTTTCAGAATAATCACTACTGCTAGATAGAATAATGTCTTGCTATCAGTTACAGGTCTATTCAGGCGATGTTGGCAATTCTTTTGACATTCAGTTTTAGTTTTCTGCTTGTATAATTCTTTAAATGAAATCTGCTATTTCAGAGCACTTTTTCCTGATCTCCTCCTCCAAACTTTTCACAATCTCTACTCTGAGTTTTTTTCTTCTTCTCTTCTGTCTTCTCACAATTTCATGTATGATTCTCTCTCAAATATTGCTCGAACTTTTTTTTTTTAATCTTGGTCTTCTTTTCTTTCTTCATGTATTTGCATTCTTTTAACAATTTTCGATTTGATGACTGAATTCCTTGTTGTTATTGTTCTTGGTGATATTCTTATGCCTATAGAGGGAGGAAATTTGAAACTTTTTACTGAATAAATAGCATTTGTTACTTTTATACGATTCTTTTTTGGCTATTTTTAGCATAATCTTTTATTGAAAGTTCTCTTCTAACCCTTTTGTTTCAGCCAAAAGATCTTAGAAGTTTAAAATAGAGAGAAAAAATAGCAAAATGTAGTGAACTATAGTTTTCTTTCAACTTTCCTTTATCTTTTGATTGCTATGTTTTTTTTAAAATTTTTCTTTGAAAGGTATGTTGTGTGTAAAATATCTATTAGGATTAGATAACAATGAGTATTGATTTCATGTGCATTAGACTTCTTCTTTTTTTTTTTAAAAAAAAAGTCCCATTTGTTAACACCGAATCTAATAATTTTTATGGATGAATAAAATAAACTCTTTTTTTCATCTCCTGTCTGCTTTTTTCATTCACTCTTCTTTGTTAATATATTTGAAAAAAACATCATAGCTATTGATTAATGATAATTTTATAGTTATAGATGATCATGTTTTTGAAATACTCTTCTCAAAGTTATCGAAATTTGTTCTTTCTGAATGTAGAACAATTTGATTCGTGTTATCCGTATTGTTTGACTTAATAGTAATCATCTTAGTAGAGAGATGGTTTGTCCACTGTTTTGATTCGATAAGAAAGAAATTTGAATTTACAATGCTTCGCCTTGACAAGATGAACCAACCCTAGCCTTTTTTACTCCCAAGCACACAAAGTTGTTGATGGAGCTCTTCTTAGTCTCAGCTGAGAACTTTAATTGTATGCATTCACATAGTCAGTCGAGAACGAAGTATTTATAATTACATGTAAGTTTGACATCTGCACAATTAATGTTTTCCTGAACAGAAATAAGTGAGGAGGTGTTCATTGAAAACTTTCATCATATTTTTGCATTAGTCTATTAGTTTAATTTTTTTCCGCAAACCATATGAAAGCTGAATGAATAATGAATAACAGTTTCTTTGTTTCTGATCTCTTATGTTATGATAAATTGATATTATGAGTGACAATAGGATTGTACATATTTCAGGTAAAATCAATAAACCGAATAAAAAAATGTTATTGATTTCTCCATATTATGTTTTTGATGTAATGGTTCAGAACGATTTAGCACTACTGGACTTTAGGATTATCAATTTAGAACGTGATTTGTCCTATTTCCCCAAGGAGTTGTTTGGTGTGAGGTATAAGTGTTGCTCTCCAATATACACGCAAGTGTATGTGGTCGCGCAAGTAGTATAGATTCTTTAAGAAACGATTTATTGTTCCCAAGGGACTTATGATCAACATATATTCACTTAATTCTACAAATAAAAATAAAAAGTAATTGTTTCAAGATTTGATCATTTATTATTTATCTACTAATAATTATGCACTAAATGAGAGTAACTAATTGTGAACAACTTTGATATAATGTTTCAAGCAAGTTAAAAGAAATTCCAGGGCTGCAACATATAATGAATATCATTATTGGCTTAGAACTAACTTCAGTTGTCAAGTTACTGATTTATACGGTTGATGATATGATCTGGGGTATACGCCTCTCGTCGCCTACTCCAGTTAGCTGTCTAACTACATTGTTGAGCGGGGATAAATAGACTAACTGGCGAGCATTTATATTTCATTCTATTTCGTAACCAAGCAAGGTGTTCGTCTGGGCGTCACTCCTGAATACTAATCACCTCAATTTAATGGGTGGACCGAGCTCTCTATATTCTCTGGTCTATCTAACCTCTCCTCTCCCGATTTTAAGATTAGACAATAGATTTATCTTATGGTGCACAAGCATAAAATACTAAAATAAGAATATAGAAGTAACTTGTACTGACAACCGAGAATTAATCCAACAACCTCAAATAATCAACAATCAATTCGTAGCTACAGCCCCAGAACTAGGGCGTTTAGCTACTCATGCTAATAGAAAACAAGAAAATACAATAGTTCATGCAATTTTCTTCAAATAGAAGAGCTAAAGAATTAAAACCTATTACAAACTTGAATTCTTGATCTTGCTTACTAAATAAAAAGTCGAACACTAATTATGTAGCCCTAAGGATCTATTTATAATAGTAGGAAGAGTTGGGAACAAATCCTACTCAAATTAGGAATCCTATTTAATGTTAAAAACTTGGAAAAGTCGGCAAAAGAGGGCCGTGTCGCGAGGCGCCTCTCAGCGCGCCTGTCAACGCGTTCAGACCTTTGCATTGTGGCGCGAGGCGCCTCTCAGCGCGCCTCTTGTGTACCCTCAGTACTTCTGAGGCTGGCGCGTCGCGCCAAGCAGTACGCCCTAGAAGTCTTGCAGAACTTTGCGAGCTGGCGCGATGCGCCACTCAGTACGCCAACCCCTGGGGTCTTCACACTTAGTCAATTTCTTGCGCGTCTTTTCTCCTTCTTTCTTCGTTCCACTCCAATTCCTTCGAGAGTTCCTGAAACAACTAATCATGTGTGTAAGTGCACAATCATCACAAGTATAACAAAAAATCAAGCTAATAGACTCAAGATCATTCCTCAATTCAAGCACTTTATGGGCAATTATTGACAATTTAGGCATGTAAATATGCCTAAGATCACCACCCCATACTTAGACTTTTGTTTGTCCTCAAACAATCTCTAGACTATCAACTCTTTTTTCAACCCTTGGACTTATCAACCCACCTTAAAATCAACCAAACATTTTTAATCATGATCTTGTAGTTCACATTGGATGCAACAATTCGATCACAACATTTATACCAAGTACAACACATGCTCAAAGAATGACTCTTTTGTTAGTTTTCCGGGCTAATGCAAACTCATACCACACATCAATTAGATAATCTTACACATGCCATGAATGCCCTCACTTGTTTATGTTTAGTAAAGCCTTTCACTCAAACAATTTCAAACTCAACAAGGCCTATTTTTTTCAAACAATCAACTCACTCTCACAAAAGAAATTCTTACTTTCCTCAACATACCATAAGCTTGCCCATAGTGTGCTCTTACTTTCGCATTATACTTCTCAAGGAATCAAGAGGACTTTCATTTGGTTGTAATGTCGGCTTAAGGTAAGGGATGAAATAATTGGGAATCATTTTAGTGACAACACCTCCCTAATGCACATGTTATTATTTTGCCAACAATCTCCTTCATAACTTTTCCTTCCTCCTAGTATACACTTCATGACCATATACCCCCTTTGTTGCTCCATATTTGCCCTTTATTTCTTTTTCATCATTTTTTTTTCATGCCTTTGCATTAGCCATCCAAACTCTAGATTTTAACATCCGACTAAGGTACACATTATCCTTGATAGGATCAGGGCCGATGTTTCAAGCATAGTTCTAAATTAGCCACCCTCAATTTTAGTTGAGGTGCACATTGTCACTAAGGACCAGGGCAAAAATATAATTTTCTTTTCCACACAATGTAGCATTTCACCCTTAGCTATATCAACCAACAATTTTCCACCCTTATTCTCTAACATAGTGCATTAAGGATTTTCATAGGATCAAAAGTCTTGGTATCAACAAAAGGGTTTCGGCTTAACATGTGCTTTATCATTAAACAAGGCTAAAGGCTCAATGGGGGTTCACTAGGGATAATTTCAATGGTAGGCATACAAGTAGAGTTAAAAATTGGCTATTTCAAAGAAACGCCTCAATCACATTCCCTAAGTCATACAAGCTACTAATTCAACACACACAAGGCAAGTTTTAGATATCAAGTTAAGCAAAAACAAATCAACTCTCACCACTCATGGCATCATGACACATATAAGGATATATCAACTAACATGCTCATACAAGTTGCATTACGGTACTACTACACAATTAAGCCCATTTTCATTTTGTTAAGAACACATGCTAATTACTAGGTCAATAATCTATTGCATTTTTCCAAATATGATTACCCATGACGTTTGGCTAACTTATTCGGACATAGCTTCAAAAGACCAAGGTTAATTTCTCATTAATCCTACTCTTCTATGTGACTAATTTTCCCTTAAGATGGTCGTCATCCATCCATCATTGGGAATTGTCACTCCTAAGACGACTCTAAGACTGAATAAAGCAATAAGCTAATCCTATTCGGTTCAAAGGGACAATCCTTAGTAAAAGTACCGAAAACAAACTCTGAGGAACCCAAAAGAAATTTTTTAAACTAGAAACTAACAACTAGACTCGATAAAGCAGTAAACAACTATATACAACAGATAATATTACCCCACCCCACACTTTAAAAATAAGCACTGTCCTCAGTGCACAAATAAAACAAAGTATAAGGTTAGGAATACTCCCTGGAGCCTCTAGGCCTCATCGTCCCCACCGTCAAACCCCATTAAGGCATTCGCCTCACCCTCTACAACATCCTCCTCCTCCTCATCATCCATTTCCTCAAAAGCAGTAGCCTCGTCATCATCTAGAGGCTCCAAAAAGGCAGGACCAATCTTGCACAAAAATGCCGCACTCTCAGACAAGGAATAACGTTCGGCCATCGTTTCCATCTCAGCATCAGTAACATGATGGCCACCGATCCGCAATTGTAACTCAGCCATCCCAAACATCCTTGCCATGATGCTATCGTCACGGGCTTGCCTCTTCTGGGCAGATAGAACCGGTCCATGGGATGTATCAAGTGCCTTAGTCCTGTTAACGTCAACTAGCTTACCCGTCAGATTCGGGTGAAAAGCAACGGTCATGTCCACAGCCTCCTCCTCTATTCCCTAGGCCCTCAGATAACGGGTAATCAATCCCCCATAGCAAAATCGCCACCGCATATTGTTCCTGAATTTCATCATGTGCTGCCTCAGAATCGCCCCAACATTAATGGGCATTCCCTTCATCAGCATGTACACTAGCACTACTTTATCCCTCGTTTCCTCAGACAAATGCTTCGCAGGAAGCAACACACTATAAACAATCTTCAACCATACCCTAGCAACCAAATTGAAATTTGCAAAATGGAGGGTATTATGCCTTCCGGTGTCCTTGCTAGCCTCTACCTAGCCGTGGACTCAACCACACACAATGTATGCCTAATATCTCTGTACGGAGGGGTCTCTTTCAGTCTATTAAACTTATCGGCGTCACAGTTGGGGGTGCCCAACAACTCATTCAAAACCCGGGCCGAAAATCTCACATCCTTGCCTCTAATAGGCACATGTTTAATTTGTGTTTTCGTGAGCTAATTAGCATAAAACTCACGTACTAACGTCAGATTACAATCAGCCGGATGATCGAAAATAAATTTCAGCCCCAACTCTACAACAATCCTATATATAGCCGGAAATTGAGTTTGCAACCTTATCTCGTCGACATACTCATCTCCCATGTATTTAGGCTCCCGCTGGCAGTCAAACCACAACAACCCATATGCTTTCATCGCCTTTTTCCTGAACTTTTGGGCTGGTACCCTATTACCGAACCCGGAGGCTTTGCCCTTCCTACTCCGCTTAGAACCCGCCACATTCCTTGCCTTAGGAGCCATCTTAACCTATTAAGAAAAGAAAACTAGAAAGAAGATTATAAAAATAAGGGGGGTCGGGGCAGTGGGGATGGGGAAGAAGAAAAGGAAAAAAAATATTGTGGGAGGAAGAGAGATGGTGGTGGATTTGTGGGTGAAAAGGGTTGTATAGAGTAAGTGAGGGAAAGAAAGAGAGTTAATAAGGGGGATGGGAAAAGGTTAGGTGGGAGTTTAATGGAGGAAATTGGAGTGTTTAATGGAGGAAGGAGAAGAGTTGAGGGAAGAAGAAGAGTAGAAGATGGAGAGAAATTTAGAGAAGTTGAGAGAAATTGGGAAGGGGTCGGGTAGGGTGAGAATGAGAGAAAAAGACTAGATTTAGGGATTTAAAGGGGTGGGTCGAGTTAAATTCGGGTCGTAACCCGGAGAGAAAAAAAATTGGGTAGTGGGGCATTGGAGGCACAAGGCGCCAGAATAGTGCCTGAAACTCGGCGCAGAACTTCAGGCCTTGGCGCGCCGCGTCGCGCAGTATGCCGACGCGCCCATAAGGCACCCCAAATAGGTGGCAGAACTTTAAAGCTAGGCGCGGCACCCCTGCTAATGCGCCTGGCTACAACTGCTTTTTAAAAAAATTTATTTATTACAAGCTAAGTTGCAAATAAAAAAATCCTATCTAGCTAAAACTAACATATATTCTAAAGAATTAAACTAAGCTACTTAACAAAAATTTCAAGAATTCAAAGACAAACTACCTATCCATTACATATTGTTCATGGGTTGCCTCCCATGTAGCGCTAGATTTAACGTCGCGGCACGACGCATGTTGGATCATTCATCATTTAGCTCAAGAGCTTCCCGATCACGATCTGAATCCTCACCGAAATAGTGTTTCACCCTTTTCCCATTGACCAAGAACGTAAGGCTAGTCTTACCTTTAAGTTCAACAACCCATGTTGTGTCATTCTGACCACTTCAAAATGACCACTCCACTTCGATCCTAGTTTTTTGGGGAATAACCTTAGTCCAGAGTTAAATAGTAGTACCTTATCTCCCGGATTGAAGGTACGAGCTACTATGTGCTTGTCATGCCACCTCTTTGTCTTTTATTTGTATAGCTTGGCATTCTCATAAGCGTGGAGCCTAAACTCCTCAAGTTCATGCAGCTGATTCACTCTCTTTTTATCGGCTTGCTCGGGGTCTAAGTTCAGCCTTTTAATTGCCCAATATGCCTGATGTTCTAATTCCGCCGGAAGGTGACACGCTTTCCAAAATTCTATGTGATAGGGAGAAGTCCCTATTGGTGTCTTATACGCAATCCTATATGCCCACAATGCATCATCTAGTTTCTCAGACCAATCTTTCCTTTGCGCATTCAGCGTTTTCTGCAAAATTTATTTCACCTCTCTATTCGAAACCTCTACTTGGCCACTAGTTTGAGGATGGTAAGCTGTAGCAACCTTATGACGAATACCATACTTAGCAAGAAAATTCTAACAAGATGGTTAATGAAATGCTTACCTCCATCACTTATAATTGCCCTTGGAGTGGGAAAAACGAGTGAAGATGTGCTTCTTGATGAACTTTATCACCACCCCTGAATCATTGGAAGGAAGAGCGACAACTTCCACCCATTTACTAACATAATCCACAACCACAAGAATGTATTGGTTTCCACTAGATGGTGGGAAGGAACCCATGAAGTCAATAACCCACACATCAAAGATTTCCACCTCCAAAATGTTATTTAACGGCATCTCATGACTTCTTGAAATAGTACCCAACATTTGACATTTATCACAACCCTTAACAAAAGCAATAAAATCTTTAAATAACGAGGGCCAAAAGAAACCAGATTGTAGTACCTTATGAGCAGTGCACTCTCATCCATGGTGACCTCCATATGGGCTAGCATGACAACTTTTGAGCACTTTGTGAACCTCAGATTCCGGAATGCACATCTCATCAAAGTCAAACTTCGCCTCCTTCTCCAAGAGACTGCACATAGGTCTGGCAATCTTGAAAATAATCCTTGATGAATCGCCTGTATAAATCTGCATGACCAAGAAAACTACGCACACCTTTTACAGAAATGGGAGGGGGCAATTTCTCAATAATTTCTACCTTAGCCTTATTATCAACCTCCAAACCAGATTTAGACACCTTGTGTCCCAACACTATTCCCCCTCTTACCAAAAAATGACACTTTTCCCAGTTTAGAACTAAGTTAGTGTCTCCACATCTAGCAAGTACTTTATCAAGATTTCGGAGACATACCTCAAAAGACTTCCCAAAGACGGAAAAATCATCCATGAACACCTCAACAAAGTCTTCCACCATATCATGAAAAATGGCCATCATACACCTTTGAAAAGTCACCGGTGCATTGCAAAGTCCGAATGGCATACGCTTGAAAGCATATGTGTCATAAGGACAAATGAACGTGGTCTTTTCCTAATCCTCGGGTGCAATCAAGATTTGGTTGTAGCCGGAATATCCATCTAAGAAATAATAGTACTCCTGCCCTGCTAGTCGGTCAAGCATTTGATCAATGAAGGGAACGGGGTAGTGATCTTTCCGGGTAGCATTATTTAGTTTTTGGTAATCCATGCAAATTCTCCACCCGGTCACTGTTCTAGTAGGAATCAACTCATTCTTTTCGTTCCTTACCACTGTCATACCTCCCTTCTTGGAAACACATTGTACCGGACTTACCCACTTACTATCAGAGATTGGGTACACAATTCCAGCATCTAGCCACTTTATGACTTCCTTTCTTACCACTTCTTTCATCACAAGATTCAATCGACGTTGATGTTGTGCTTTGGGTTTGTGATCCTCTTCCATGTAAATTCTGTGCATGCATAACGCCGGACTAATCCCATGAATATCAGCCATCTACTATCCAATTGCTTTCCTCCTTAGCTTTAAGATCCTCAATACCGCATCAACTTGTAAGTCAGACAATCTGCAGAAAGTATAACTGGCAAAGTTTCATTAGTACCCAAATAAGCATACCTTAGGTGAGCCGGCAGAGTTTTTAGTTCCAACGTAGGGGCTTCTTCTATTGATGGCTTTGGTGTGGGGCCCAACTCGCGATCTAGTGATTCCACTTGATTCCTACGAGTGTCTCCTAGTGCTAGATTTAAGCATGATTCAATCTATTGAGCTTCAATGTCTCCCTTTATCTCATGACCCACTAACACTCTTTCTAAAGGATCTTCGGCACAACTACTTGTGATTCTACTATGTGATCAACCACAGTAATAACAGACAACTCTTAATAAATATAAGGCAATTTTAAAGCGTTGTAAACATCAAATACCTCAACCTTATCATGTGCCCTCATAGTTAGTTGACCAGCTGCTACATCAATCAATGCCCTACCCATGGCCAAGAAAGGTTGTCCCAAAATGAATGGAACTTCAGAATCTGGTTCAAAGTCTAAGACCACAAAATCTATCAAAAAAATCAATGAACCTACTTGCACTAAAACATCTTCTACAACCCCCTCTGGCCTAGCAATGGATCTATCAGCAAGTTGGAGAATAACAGTGGTTCGTTTTGGACTACCCAGCCCAAGTTTTTGATACAAAGATAAGGGCATCAAATTTATACTTGCCCCCAAATCACACAACCCCTAGGCATGAACACTTTGCCCAATTGTAATCTGCACAGTAAAACTACCCGGATCTTTTAACTTTTTGGGCAGTCTGTTTTGGAGCCTTGAGCTGCACTCCTCAGTAAATGCTACGGTTTCATATTCCGCGAGCCTCCTCTTGCTAGCCACAATGTCCTTCACGTATTTAGCATACTTCGGGATACCCTGCAAAATGTCAACAAAAGGTAGATTAATGTGAACCTATTTAAGGAGAGAAAGAAACTTACCGAAGCATTCATCTTCATTCTGCTTTTTCAGCCTTTGTGGAAATGGAGGTGGTAATTTCTTTTAAGGAACGGGTACCTCAACATTGGAGCTTTTTACTACCTCTTCCACCTTCTTTTCTTTGTTACTTACCTCAGTGTCTCTCTTCTTTGGAGCTATTTCCTTTAATTGCAACCCACTTCTAGTGCTTACCGCATGCAATTGCTTTGGGTTGGGCTCAATATCACCGGGCAGCCCACCTTAGGGATGCAAGTTCATAGAATTAGCCACTTGCACAACTTGTTTCTCTAAACTCATTTGGGACATCTTGATGTTTCTAATGTTCTCATCCTGCTTATCTATCCTAGCATTTAATTTGGTCCCTATTTTAGTCATGAGCTTTTGGAGTAGCTTTTCATTGGTCATCCCCCCTTTTAGTGCACTAGGACTTGAGCCTTGGTTAGGATTGTAGTATTGTTGCCCAACCCCTTGAAAACGGTATTGGTTAACCCCTTGCGCATGATTTTGGTTTTGGTTACCACCCCATGAGAAGTTTGGATGGTTCTTCCAACTAGGGTTGTAAGTATTACCATAACTTTGTTGCACTCCACCCCTTTGCGCATTACCCACATAGTTTACGAAATCCAGGTTTGCCTCACATTGCTCGGTTTAATGAGTTCCACTACCACATACCTCATACCAATTGGCTGCCTGTTGTACCACGTTTACTGGTGCCTGATTTAGATCTATTTAAAAAAAATTTAAGGTCATGTTATGTTGCATTGCATCTAATTTGGCATTTATGGCAGTAGCTTGGTCTACATCTAAGATCTCTGTAGCCTTTTGAGTTGGGGTTCTAGAAATTTCCCCCTCATACCCTTGGTTCCCTTCAAAAAATTTATCGGGTAAGGCGAAGAAATCTTCACTTGTTATGGATAGGGCCTGTCCACTTGCTGCACTATTAAGAAGAGCACGAGCATTATAGTCTAAACCCTCAAAGAAAGTGTGAGCAAGTACCTCATTGGTTTGCATATGGTGTGGGCAAACATTCAACATTTGTTTGAAACGCGCCCATGCTTGGTACATGTCCTCCCCTTGCTTTTGAACAAAGTTTATTATCTCACCCCTCAGCTTAGCGGTTTTCTTGGATGAGAAAAATTGACTCAAAAACTTCTTTGCTAGATCATCCCAAGTAGTGATGGAGTTTGGTGGCTCAGAGTCTAACCAACACCTTGCAGCTCCTAACAATGAGTATGGGAACAAAGTCAACCTTACCTAGTCTGATGAGACTCCAATTGGGATGTATGTATTGGTAATGTTTATGAAAGTCCTAAGATGGATTTGAGGATCCTCATGGGGGAGACCAGTGAATTGCCCATTAGAATGGAGGATCTGTACCATGCTCTGCTTTAGTTCAAATCTACCCCCCGGTGGAGGTTTCCTAATACTAGATGCCAAATTGGTTGTGAGTGGGACTGCCACATCACAGACTGGTCTTGCGGGTACGACAGGCGGTACTCCTTGGTTATTCGGGTTCCTTTGGTTATTCTCATTTTCCAGGTTATTCAAGTTGTCTTGGTTATCATAATCAATATTTCTCGGAAGACCTAACCCCAATTCTACATGTCGTCCTTGATTCACCATTTTCCTGCGCTGGCGTAAAACTCTTTCAGGTTCATTGTAAGGTTCGACAAGATCTCCTTTCTGAGCCAGACCTGAAAATCAAGTGCCTGCAATAAACAAGCTAAGATCAAGTAATTAATATCTAAATAATCTAGTTGTAGACTTAAGAAGATTGAATATAAATCAATTTCTAAGTCCCCGGCAGCGGCGCCAAAAACTTGTTGCTCCCCAATATACACGCAAGTGTACATGGTCGCGCAAGTAGTATAGATTCTTTAAGAAACGAGTTATCATTCCCAAGGGACTTATGATCAACTTATATTCACTTAATTCTACAACTAAAAATAAAAAGTAACCATTTCAAGAGTTGATGATTTATTGTTTATCTACTAATAATTATGCACTAAATGAGAGTAACTAATTGTGAACAACTTTGATATAATGTTTCAAGCAAGTTAAAAGAAATTCCAGGGCTGCAACATATAATGAATATCATGTATCGTATTATTGGCTTAGAACTAACTTCAGTTTTCAAGTTATTGGTTTATAGGGTTGATGATATGATCGGGTTATACGCCTCTCGTCGCCTACCCCAGTTAGCTATCTAACTACATCGTTGAGCGGGGATAAATAGACTAACTAACGAGCATTTATATTTCATCCTATTTCGTAACCAAGCAAGGTGTTCATCTGGGCGTCACTCCTGAACACTAATCACCTCAATTTAATGGGTGGACCGAGCTATCTATATTCTCTGGTCTATCTAACCTCTCATCTCCCAATTTTAAGATTAGACAATAGATTTATCTTATGGTGCGCAAGCATAAAATACTAAAACAAGAATATAGAAGTAACTTGTATTTACAACCGAGAATTAATCCAACAACCTCAAATAATCAACAATCAATTCATAGCTACAGCCCCAGAACTAGGGCGTTTAGCTACTCATGCTAATAGAAAACAAGAAAATACAATAGTTCATGCAATTTTCTTAAAATAGAAGAGTTAAAGAATTAAAACCTATTAAAAGCTTGAATTCTTGCTCTTACCCACTAAATCAAAAGTCGAACACTAATTATGGAGCCCTAAGGATCTATTTATAATAGTAGGAAGAGTTGGGAACAAATCCTACTC
This sequence comes from Solanum lignicaule, assembly GCA_029582545.1. NCBI lineage: Eukaryota > Viridiplantae > Streptophyta > Magnoliopsida > Solanales > Solanaceae > Solanum > Solanum lignicaule. Next base: position 5,956 of record JAJOOF010008234.1, on the reverse strand, counting down.
AAATTAGGAATCCTATTTAATGTTAAAAACTTGGAAAAGTCGGCAAAAGAGGGACGTGTCGTGCCTCCATCGCGCCTGGCAGCGCGTTCAGACCTTTGCATTGTGGCGCGAGGCGCTTCTCAGCGCGCCTCTTGTGTGCCCTCAATACTTCTGGGGTTGGTGCGTCGCGCCAAGCAGTACGCCCCAGAAGTCTTGTAGAACTTTGTGAGTTGGCGCGATGCGCCTCTCAGTACGCCAACCCCTGGGGTCTTCACACTTAGTTAATTTCTTGCGTGTCTTTTCTCCTTCTTTCTTCGTTCCACTCCAATTCCTTCGAGAGTTCCTGAAACAACTAATCATGTGTGTGTAAGTGCACAATTATCACAAGTATAACAAAAAATCAGGCTAATAGACTCAAGATCATTCCTCAATTCAAGCACTTTATGGGCAATTATTTACAATTTAGGCATATAAATATGCCTAACATCAATAAGGAATTCTAGGGATAAAATTTTACATTTGGTTAGAGGTATTAGGCAGTTTTGGGACTATTTATCCCTCACTTTATACCTTAGTGATGAGATAAGTTATTCCATATATATGGTGGAATAACTTATCCCAGGATAACTCGGGATAATTAATTCTGGGATAACTTGTTTCCAACCAAATGACCCTTAGCGGTTTAACCTATAACCCGATGAACTTATTATAATAATAAAAAAATCCATGAAATTATAAGTTAATGCTTCCAAATAAGCTAATCAGACATAGCTTCCTAATGTTGCAAGACCTATAATTAACATCTACAATAAAGAGCTTCTTTTAATGATAAGTTAGTACATCTGACAACTCGATAATTTTGAAATCACTACTAAGTTAATGATAAGAAATTCTTACAAGTTATCTTTTGAGTGAGGTTCACATATATGTGATATATAAATGGTTGGTGTCCAAACTTGTCTACCAATTTGTGTAACTGCCACCTACTAATGCTTCATAAATTACTGTAAGTATATTTATGATTTAATTGCTAACTGCTACTACATATATGGTGTATGGCATAAGTTTCCTGGCATGTAATAACTTTCTGTTTCTTCACCACATTTAGATTCCAGTGTCTTTATATCTATCATTTTCTCTGACAAAGTGTGCTTAGTTTTCAACAAGAACTAATTATTAGACTTCATGTTCTTTTTTTGAGGTATCATTTTGTGGGTTGCAGCAAATATTACTATTTTTCGTTTCAAATTTTGGTGCCCTTGTGGTCACATTATATATATCATTTCTGAGAACATATTTATTATATTATGCTGATAATTTACAGGTTAGCTTTGTGAGTTTTGTTTCCATATAAAAAGCTTTCTTAAATTTAAATTATTTGCATAATGCTGAAATTCCTAATATTTATGTACTTGCACATTTCTTTTGAATTGATTTTATATATTTATTAGTTAATTTTTTATTGGTATCCTCTGTTAGTGAAGTAAGCTTAATTTTATGAGGGAGCTTTTAGAATACTATTCTTTTCTTATTGATCTACTAATTAATCTGATTTCACTTGTATGCTTTGGACTAAGTTATAATCTTTTGAGTAATAGATTTAATTCATGTTTCCATCTCTTCTTTAGTTGGAAAGTTTGAAGCTGAAGCATTGGATTAAATACATATTCTGTGATTTTGAGTGCAGGGCACATTTAGCTTGCTTTGTGGATCGCATTGACAACAAACAATCCTCTTCTTTATTACTATTTCTTATTATATATACAGCGGAGGGAAAACTTTATTCGCAAAAAGGTAAACATCTGAATTTTTAGAATATTTTATTTATGTCTAATCTGTACTTCTTATCTATCTATCTATCAAAATAAGAAGACAAAAAAAAAGTAGCACTGATTCTCTATGAGGTAAGTTGTGTGATTCTAAGTTCATAGCCATTGTTGGTAAAGGAGTTAAAATATTAGTCCCTCAGTCCCATTTTATGTGGCACTTTTCAGATTTCAAGATTCAAACAATTTTATCTTTGACCGTAAATTTTTCATACATCTTTTAAACATTTTGAATTATCAATTATTGTGACTTATAGTACTTTTTACGTAGTTTACAAATATATAAATTTCATTTCAAAAAATTGAAGATTTCATGCGCAAATTTCCGATCAAACTTAAACTGGTTCTCGAAAAATAAAAAATGTCACATAAAAAGGATTTTTATTAAAAATCGTACTTGTGTTTTTAGAAAAAGAAAATCATTGGGACGGAGGAAGTACTATATGTAAACCTCTTCCATGTTTGTCATGTCTTAAAGAGTGTAGGCAATGATTAATTTCCTCATCTCTTGGTGACACTATCACAGCCAAAATGTAGAACAATCAAGCTTATTCAACTCTAATATGTCTTGTCAAAAATAAAGTTCTATAAAGGTGTTTATTTAAGGAAATTTTTCCCCTTCTTATAACCTAGGTTCAAAGTATGTCGATTGTTGGGCATGAAGACTGTTAAAGACAAATTAAGCAGATGGAGAAATATCCACTCTTCCAGAGGCGGATCTAGGATTTGGAGGTCTTGGGTGCCACATCGTTCAAGTTAAATAAAGGGGTCGGTTATTTTAATTTTGGGTTACAATTCGGATTATTATCCTTTTCGATTTTTATAAACAAATCGATCAAACATGCATGTTAGTAATATTTTCTTTTAGATATTCTGTGATTAGAGATAACTAAACAATTCAATTTTTTTTTTTTAGGAATTAAAGGCCTTATTAACTTAGACTTTGAGGAAAAAAGAATTTTTTTCACATTAAAATTTGAGCTTGTATAAACCATCTTATAGTGTTAACTGAATATAATCATATTCCATTGACTTTGTGTTGTTGCAGATATATAGTAGAGAGAATAAAATTGTAGTTTCAACCTAGTCATCTTACTTAGCAAGAATGTCGGTGAAGATCGAAAGAACCTTTAAATTGAAAGAACTCTAGTAATAATATTCAACATTTTTAAAACTTATATTTTTTAAAAACTACTATTTAAATACATTCTTAATAATATTTATCAATAATTAGTGAAAGTTAAAAAATTAAGAATTAACTACGGTGAAAAGGAGTCAATTTGAATTAATAGTATAGTAAATAAATAAGAATGAATAGAAGAAAAAAAACTAAAGCCCTTCACACATTAATAAAAAAAAAACAAAAAAGAACAGAAAAAAAACAGCTTCACTGCGCGCACAAAATAATAAAGCTAGCAGCGAGATTCGAACTCGCATTGTGAGTACATCATATCCTGTCCTTCACCACTTGAACCATTCATCACTTGGTTCAATGGGTGACAAAGTTAATATATATTAATTTCTAATACATATATACATATATCTACAAAGATTTTTCCGAAATTACTGGGTGCCGTGGCACCCCACCCGTACCCTTAGATCCGCCCCTGCACTCTTCAGTCCAATGGAAAGTTCTTTTCACATCGACATTAATATTTTTTTAATGATGTATTATTTAATTTATACTGCAAAATTATATCTGTAAATATTTAAAGTTATGTTATATTTTCAATCAATTATGTTAATTTTGAAGGTACTCTCCTTGATTGAGGGTTGATAACAATACATGATTGATATTTGATATTGACAATATCTGCACATTTATAAAGTAGACGTAGCATTATGTTCTTCAACATATACTTTTTTTACTACTCTTCTGCATATACTTTTTTTATTACTATTCCTTTCCAAATGACTTTACCGAGTACCCAACACGGAAAATATAAAATGTTGGGCCCGTGTCTAGTTACTTTACTACTATATATAGAGGTTAGGGAAGCAGCTCTTCGTCGACATGCTTGCTTCCCTAGCCAAGGGTAATATGGACAATTTTTAATATTCTTTTAATGTTAATACTTAAATGATGTTGTATTTAGCTATTTTGTAATTGTACTTTTTAAATTTGGGACGTAAAAGTCCTTTTGCATTTTATTTTTCAGCCGCAAAAATTTGCCCGTTTCCATGCATGTGGGCCATTCTTTTTCTCCATTTCCCCTCTATCTATTAATGCATATACATATAAATAAGGGAAAAATGTCTAAAGTATATTTGAACTTTGATCGAAATTGCTGTAATAATATCAAACTTTGGAAAGGATATTTTACCCCCTACACTATTTAATAGTGTATTTTAAAGGTATATATGTGTCCACGTGGACATCATAAATATTGCATCATTATTATAAATAATAACGTGTCCATATGAGCATATATATACCTTTAAAATATACTATTAAATAGTGTAGAGGTAAAAGGGAAAAAATTTATGGTGGTTGAGGGATAGTATGAGGTGGCATACGAAAGTTGTATGAGCCTCCTTTCATAATTTGACAAGTGGATTATTGGTCTCATTTTCAGAAAAATGGACCAAAATTCTCTCTTTTACTTTTTAACTTTTTCCCATTACTTTTAACTTTTCAACTTCTTTTTTTTAAACCATTATTTCTAATTTTGCTATTTTTCTTATCTTTAAATAATTTGAAAAGTATAAAATTTAGTTTAATTCATCATACTCCTAACATTTGGTATTATTTTTCTATCCTATATTAATTAACTAAATTACTAAAAATAATTAATTATTTATCTATTAAGAAAATTAAACTATCATTTTTTTTATTTTCATTACCCTAGCCATTATTCTTTTTGAAATTATAAACAAAATTTGTAAAATTGTAAAAAATATATCTTAAAGAGTAAATTATCATTTTTATTAATAATTTCTTAAAGAACGTATAAAAAAGTAAATAACTAATACGGAAAATGAAAGGAGTACAAAATCAATTTTTTTCTCTTCTCAATAATTTCATAATTTTCTAATTTCGTAAACACTAAATGTATCCAATATTATCCAACAAGAAAATATAACAGAAAAACCATCCGTAATCTTGACAAATAATTACATAAGTTTTGTTTCTATTTTCGTGTAATTCAAAATCGAAAATCATCCATAAACTCCTACATACATACACTCTCTCAATTTATATGATATATTTTTATTCTTGAAATTCAAGCTATGCGAAATTTAATTAATATTTAACATGATAAGAATTTCAACTTATAGTATTTGTTCAAAAATATAACCTTCTCACTAAGTTGCAATACGTAAAATATTATTAGTTGCAATTCTTATCATGTTTATATAATAAAAAAAATATTATAGCTTGAATTTCAAGAACAAAAAATAATAAATTAATAGAGAAAGTAAAATGAAAAAAAAGAGTGTAAATTTCATATATGACATATATTATAGTACTATTTTCAGGCTATAGCAGTAGATTTAGACTTTCAAGCTATAACATTAAAAATTTCAGGTTATAACAAATTCACAAATAAAAGAAATGTTTTTATTAATTCAAAAAAAGTTAAAAAACAAAAAAAGATAAACGAAAATTAAAAAAAAATGGAATTATAGATAATAAAGTAAAAAACAGAGAGTGTGGCCTGTAATTTAATTTGAATTTGTTGTAGATAATTAATGATTAGCATGAAATAAGGGATTCAAACAAATTAAAAATATTTTTTTATCCTTAATTCACTCAAAATCAGTTAAGATAAACTAAAAAATCAGATCATATCATTTTTTTGTAGATAATTAATAAATAGCACGAATTAAGGGATTTAAACTAATTAAGATTATTTAGTATCCTTAATTCACTCAAATTAGTTAAAATTAAATAAAAATAAAGATTTTATCTTCTTCTTTTTTCAACGTTTCTCTCTCTTCAATTTGCAACAAAAAAAATTCAACGTTTCTCTCTTCAATTTTCAACAAAAAAAAATCCCACATTCGAGTAATTAAAGTTTTTTTCATCTTTGAAAATTCTTGATTTTGTTATGATGGACAACTACGTATCAGTTTTAATCAAACATGGTGAAAGATGGGATCCTTCGGGTTAGTATTTATTATTGTTTAACGTTTGTTTTAGAATGATA
>JAJOOF010008233.1:0-39911 GCA_029582545.1 Solanum lignicaule | reverse complement strand
ACATAGGAGAGGTAACCCGCACTAGGCAAGCCCGGTGCGACGAGCTCGACCCAGAAGGCAAACCCCTTGCTTTCGCTGGCAAGGGGTTTCGAACTTGAGACCTCCAACATGGAAGTCCCAAGCCCAAACCACTGGGCCACCCCGAAGGGTCCCCTATTGAGTTTTTATGCTGCAGACTGTTGAATGTTTGCCTTATTGCTCGTATATGTTCTCACGTTTCCACCAAGATGACTTATTTATTTAGCTATAATGTTGTCTTATCAGGGTCTTAGAGGACTTTATGCTGGCTTTTACCCTGCTGTTCTTGGGTCAACTATTTCATGGGGTTTATATTTTTTCTTGTAAGTAACATCTTTTTCTTTTGTTGACAGAACTCTGGTAAGTAGCATCTTTTGCCATGAAACATCTTCAGCTTACCGAGAACATGACCTTAGATAGGGGGATATGGAGGGTCGTGGATTAGGGTGACGATTAGTTCGTAGTTGAGTATTGTCTCACTTTCCGGTGGGATAGACTTGGTGGTAATTTGAAGCACCGTATCCATGTCTCCTTTCATACCAGTAGTATTAGTATTATTCTTGTTGCTTTTGTTCGTCGATTTTTGTTACTATTTGTTGTTTTTGGTTCTGGCTTAGGGTATTATTTAGCTGTGGTTACTGTTCCTTTAATTCAGAATGCTATGTAATGCTTTCCTATTATTTGCCACAGCTTCTTCACTTTCGTATTTTATGTGTTCATAACTGCTTTGGAATGCTTTCCCTTTCTATATTTTCTTTTCTTTTCCTTTCTTTATTTGAGCCAGGGGGTCGAATGGAAACAACCTCTCTACCTTCACAAGGTAGGGGTAAGGTTTGCATACACACTATCCTCTCCAGACCCCACTTGTGAGATTACACTAGTATTATCTAAGGCGTGCTTAAGTCCTGAAGCGAGGCTCAAAATGTGTTGAGCACTTCGATGGGGTTAATGTGTGCTTCTATGTCATCATTAGGGTTTTAAAGCATGCTTTCTATTGCCAATGAGTCTCTTCTGAAGAGGCTACATTTAACAATTGATATTTCATTTTATCGTAATTTTTGCAATTTCTTTGTTCATATATTTGTCATTCATGCTTATAATTATTAGTCTTTGACTAAACATTTATTTTTTGTATTTTTTCTCCATTTGCACCTTTTCTCATTAAAGCCCACACTTTGTTTGCGCTTAAAGCCCCAGCAGACCTTAGAGCTTTTTGTTTTTTATAGCACAGGCTTACATTGGGTTTGTTGTTGTTGTTGGGATTGTTTGTAAGAAACAATGTCTCCCTGTAAGAAGCAACCAACATATTAGGTTGCTTTCACTTTGATGCTTCTTACATTTCTAGCTTGAGAGACATCTTTCTCTAACTGTAACATCTTTTTTGGAATTTCCTTTTCGTAGCTATAGCAAGGCTAAGCAAAGGTATCTAAGAAACAGGGAGGAGCTGAGTCCAGGACTTCACCTTGCTTCAGCTGCAGAAGCAGGAGCGCTGGTCAGTAATCAAATTTCTGATGCTTTAATGAAAGAACAATGTACTTCACGTGTTCAAATGTTCAGCATTCAATTGACCAGCTTTTGGCAGTAGTGTTAATTATACATAGTTGAATGTGATTCTTTATTTGTTGTCGTAGTCCTTGTAGGAGTGCAATTGTAGTTGGCTTGCTGGTGACGAATCCCTTACTTTTACTGTTGATAAAACTTAAAAGTGTGACCAAAGTGAAATCTTTCTTTTTTCAATGGAAGGCAAGGTCGAGTAATAAACTTATTGATTTGGACTCCAACATAAAAAAAAAGAAGTTATTGATTTCCATCATTGGCAAACCACACATTAGGTGTTAGTTAAATATAGGAACTGGAGAACCTTATAGACAAACAAATTTGATTGTGTTGATCTTTTTGTGGACAACCTTTTCACCACTTTATCAGTTCTGATGACAACAGATTGATGACTTATTATTTAGGTGGAAAAAATATGTGGCTTGCTTATTTTAGTAACTTTAAGCACATCCCTCTAATATTGCAGACTATGTCATATCTTAAAAGGTGTGTTTGTTGGAATTCAGGTCTGTTTTTGCACCAACCCTATTTGGCTTGTGAAAACAAGATTGCAACTTCAGACTCCTAATCAGATTCGTCCATACACCGGATTTCATGGTCTGCTTCACTCTCGTATTAACTTGTCAACATCTTGTTTCATTGTGCTTTCATCTAACTTTGAGCACTCTAGGACTACTTCTTTCCATCTTAATTTTATATAAGAATCCTACCTTTATTTCTGCAATTTTGAGGTTCTATAGTTGTGTATCCTCTGTTTGTTTACTGAGGTTCTATTGCAACTTCTGCTCTCTTTTGTATGTGCATGCACATTCAGTTTTCTGACTAGCCTCTTTTGTATTTACTATCCTACTTATTAACTTCATAGGAACTTTTTTGTATATGGATATCAGATGCTTTAAGAACCATAATCAAAGAAGAAGGATGGAGGGCACTTTACAAGGGGCTTATGCCAAGCCTATTTCTGGTTAGAATTGCATTCTCTTCCATTCTTCCCCATAATCTCATCCTGTAAATGAATTTGATCTTATCTTGACATAAATTTTTTGAAGTTAACCATCATAGTATATCTAACTTTTTGGATAGATTATCTATACAATACACAACAAATTTAATGCTGAAGTGTCACCATTCAGTCATGAAACACGCTGGTCTGTTGTTGCTTAAGCAGATTACACATGGTGCTATTCAGTTCACGGCATATGAGGAATTTCGCAAAGTCATCCTTAGCTCGAAAGCTCAGGAGAATGAAAACCCTCTTGCCACAGCTGCTGACTTGTTGGTGAGGCTCTAGAACCAATGTGTATTGCTTTCTTTGTATGCAATCAACATCATAGCTGTTTTAATCTTTGGATGACCAGCAAAATTGATCCTTTTATGTATTATTAGATATTGGAATTCAGATGTGCTTAGACGAGTAAGAATGAGTACAGGTTAGGCAGGATTTTTTAAGTTAGTGGGCAAATGGCACAGATGAGAATATGCTGTCCAAGTCTTGTATTATGCGCTCTCATTCCTCGTTGTTTCGTCATGTTACTTGTGTAGAAACATTAAGTAGGTGTCTTAGGAAATCTTGGAAGCGGAAACTTTTCAAACCTTTCTCCTTGAGCAACTAAGATATTATTTGTATATCATGTCGGCGATTATCCTAAGGCACATAAAGTTTCTTTTTCAGTCCCTTAACAACTGTATCTACCTTATTTACTGCATCAAAGTGGCACTAGCCTGTCCAATTCCTTCCCCTCCCCATTAAAAAATAAATATAATAAGAAAAAAGGAAAAGAGAAAAATCTACTTGAGTAAAAGTAAAAGGGGATATTTTTCTTAGATAAGCAGATCCGAGTGAAGAATGATTCAATTATTTTCCAAACTGACTATAAGGTTCTTGGTATTGTTTTATGTGGTGAGAGGTGATTTATTATGAACCAGTGAACTGCCACTCATTGATCAATTTATGAAAACTCGTGTGCTGCTAAATGGTGATTTACTGTATTTTCTTTTTTAGTCTGAAAAGCAAGAAGATTTCATTAAGGCTCTCAAGGTAAATGGAAAAGAATTTGGTTGTACCATGTCTGGAGGTTGATCATTACTCAAGAACACTATCAGATGTAAATGATATTGTGGTCGCTGTCATGATTAGTTTCTTTCATATGAATACTTTGTTGTAGAAAGTTGACCTTTTCAGTTCCCAATAAGAGGGAACATTACGCCTCAGTATTTGCTCTTACATTTCTTTCACAGGATTCAGTTGACTATGCAACACTAGGAGCTTCTTCTAAGTTGGCAGCCATTCTTACAACATACCCATTTCAGGTATGTTAGGGGTGTGATAAGTTTGTTCTTATCTCTATTGTTGGGAATATGGGTTCGGGGAGTTTTGTGCATTATGCAGTACTCATCTCCATGTGCCAATTTGTTCTAACAATCTTTTACCCTGTGCTCCGTCACTTTTCTCTTTAACTAATTATGTATTTATATGAAACCTTTTCAGGTTGTGCGATCCCGATTGCAGGTAACTGCCTTTCATATTACTGCCTTACGTGACACTTGATACAACTCTTCTCAGTAGACAAGCATCTAGTGGTGATTTTAGTTTTCTGTAGAGTAGTTAAAGGTCTATCTTCTCTGTAACAGCAACGACCAAGTACAACTGGAGTTCCAAGATACATGGATAGCTGGCATGTTGTGAAGGAAACTGCAAGGTTAGGATGAATTTCAGCCCTTTACAGCCTATGCACTTGATTAAATATACATGAACGCCAAACATTAAGTTGCTTTATATTGAAATGTTTTCAGAATCTAAATGCAAGTTCATCGATTGCAACGGTGGCTTTCAGTATCAGGGAATCAAACTAACAAACAAAAGCTGAAGAAATTCAAAATTCTTTTTTAAGATCATTAAGTTTAGAAAAAGGTTTCTGGTTGATTATTGAACTCTTTAAAAGCAGACTTCAACTTAAAAGGATACGCAGGGGAAGCAAATTGTATGTTTCAAATTTTCCAAGTCTTCTCTCAATCCTAAATTTCTTCCATCCTGCCTCCATCCATCATCTAATACATACAATAGAAGTCATCAAAATCGTAGTAGAACCCCCTTATTGGTAAAACTACCCCTTAATTTTATCCTCTTATTTCGTTTTCTTTTTCTTGTTGAGCTTACAGGTTTGAGGGCGTACGAGGCTTCTACAGAGGTATCACAGCAAACGTGCTGAAAAATGCCCCTGCAGCTTCAATTACCTTCATTGTCTATGAGAATGTCCTAAACCTGCTAAAAATGTCTAGGAGAGAGTATTAGTTCTTTTACAGCCTTTTTGCCTCCCATTTCTTGTAGCAATTAGGATTCTACACTATTGAAACTATTTTTGGAAAAAGTATACTCAGATTTGACAGGAGTACAAATAGAAACAAGATGCCATTTAAGAGAATGTGAACAGGAGACAATTTAATGGCTGGTGTGGTGTAATTGTACTATATTTCTAATCTTTGTAATTTATGAGAAAAGAAATAATCTTTTGAGACTTTGTTCAAGTACTCACTAAAGTTTAAACTGCTGCTGTAGCAAGAATTAATTGATGGAAGCTATGCTTCGACACCTAATAATACTGTATGTAAACCTTGTTACTGAAATGCATGTTGGTTGTTTGAAAGGTTGAGTGGAAGAAATGTATCAACGTTTTTCCTCTCTAGATTAATCTTTGTTCTTATTTGCGATAGCAATATTGATGCTCTGTAATTTTGGGCTGAGGAAAAAATGTTCTAGTTGCATTGTACATGCTGCCAATTTTTTGAAAGAAAAAGTGTCTTACAGCCCAATTCTGAGTATAACAGGGTGCTTTCAGTTCAGCTTCAAATATATAATTGCCAGTTCTCAAATGTGATTTTGTTTGAACTGTTATTATATTGGAATTGACAGAAGTAACGATACATGCTTTACCAACTTGAAGAAATTAATGTGAAAAGGTCAAGGACATGTGTTATCATTTAAACTATTCCTGGCTCTTCGAAGAAGGATTGCGTAAAACATTCTTTTTACACTTCGTAAGTTGAGACGAGGTTAAGTTATTCATTTTATACCATAGGGATCCTTCTACCTATCACGTACAACAAAATCATTCTAGACTATATTTTCTTGATTGTGTAAAAATTTTCTAAACTTCCTTAAATTTCACGTCAAGTCAAAATAGTATTTATTTTTGAATATAAATGTAAAAGCAAAAACACGGGAAGAAAATACATTGTTTTTACGGAAAAGGGTCAAAAATACCCTTAAATTATCCGAAATAGCTCATATTTATTCTTAAACTATATTTCGGCTCAAAACTTCCCTTCCCGTCAAACTATTGGGTCAAAAGTACCCTTCTTATTAACGGAAGTTGTTAAATGGCATGTGGATGTTACATTGCATGCCAATACTAATTACTCTTTTTTTCCACTGCCACATAGACTAAATTCCTAAATCCTAATTACTATTTTTTTTCCCCTCATTTCATTATTTTTCATAAACGATTTCACCCCTTCTCCCTCATTGAAGTTTCGTTTTTGTCCAGATTTTGTGATGTTTATATCCAGATTTTACTTAATGTTTGGTAATGCATCTTCATTAGTTCTTTACTTAGTTTATGTCCAGCTTTTGTGAAGTTTATTTCCAGCTTCTCTATTTCTTCATTAGTTCTTTACTTAGTTTATTTCCAGCTATTGACCAACTCTGCTGGTTTTTAACAAACAACAAACTAGTGGGGGGGTTTTGTATTTGGAGTAGTGTGTTTTGTGCTCAACATGTTTTGTATGAAGTTCAAATATTTGCTTCCACTGTTAATGTTCCTCATTTTGCAAATTGGTTTATCAAGTTACGATTGTTGGTGTTCTATTGCTGAATGTTTTTTGGTTAGCGATGATAAAGTTTACTTGTTCGATAACATACTTCAATGAGGGAGAATGGGTGAAATCGTTTCTGGAAAATAATGAAATGAGGGGGGAAAAGAGTAATTAAAATTTAGGGATTTAGTCTATCTGGCAGTGGAAAAAAGAGTAATTAGTATCGGCATGCAATATGGCATCCACATGGCATTTAACAACTTCCTTTAATAAGAAGGGTATTTTTGAACCAATAGTTTGACGGAAAGAGTAGTTTTGAACCGAAATATAGTTTAAGGGTAAATTTAAGTTATTTTGAATAGTTTAAGGATATTTTTGACTCTTTTCGTTGTTTTTAAGTCATGAATAGCGTTTCCATAACCTAAGGGGCCCAAGTGTATGCTAGTAGGCCTAAAACCTCACTTCCCCAACCTTGGTACTTCTCCCAGACCGCTTAAACCCCCCCGCCGTAATCACCGTCTCCGGCGCCGTTACAAAGTCCAGGCAGAAGTTCTTATGCTATAAGACTCTGTAATCATGAGGTGCTTTAATCGATTTATCAATCATTCGCTGTCTCGCCGTTCTAGAACTATTTCCACATGTCAAACACCTTATGTGCATTCACGAATTCCACAGTCCAAGATTCAAAATTTATCCAAAACCCATTTCTACAGCTTCACTAAACAGTTAATTAGTTCAAATTTCACAACATCAGCTCAGGAGTCAAAACCGGCCCCATCCGAGAGAGTATCTGCGATAGTCGATGAGATTTCGGGTCTAACGTTGCTGGAAGTATCGGATTTGGGGGAGGTTCTAAGGAAGAAAATGGGTATTGAAGAGATGCCTGTAATGGCAATGATGATGCCCGGAATGGGATTTAGTGCTGGAGGGATGAAGGGAAAGGGTGCAGGAGCTGCGGGAAAGACGGAAGAGAAGGCGGAGAAGACTGTGTTTGATTTGAAGCTTGAAGGGGGATTCGATGCCGGGGCAAAGATTAAGATTATCAAGGAAGTGAGATCTTTTACTGATCTGGGACTCAAGGAGGCTAAGGATTTGGTGGAAAAGGCTCCAGCTAGTTTGAAGAAAGGGGTTACGAAAGAGGAGGCTGAGAAAATTATTGAGAAGATGAAAGCGGTTGGAGCCAAAGTCACTATGGAGTGAGGTAATTGTTTTAATGAAAATCCTGCAAATCCTGTAATAGGGAATGAGCCAAGCCCAGGGTTGGATAGATGTACTGTACCAATACTTATCTCACTGTGTTTTATGTTTCTGTGAAATCCAATATTTTAGTTTTTTCTACAAATATATGGATAATTGTTATGCATTCAGCATTCCAAATTGGTTGTCTTTCAGAATACATATAATTGTTTTATATGTCCTGGTCTCATAAGCAACATAATTCTGTTTTCTCATTTGTTGGTTAATTGATGCACTTTTTTGAGTTAACAATTTTGAAGCATGTCCATTCAACATCTTAATATCATCCCACATCAAAATATAGTTAGCGCACTGAGTGGTTAGCTTGTGTTTTCAGAATTCTAATGTATCTCATGAATTAGTTTAAAATTCTGGTACAAGGTGCAAGTGTACAATCTTCTGTGGAACGCATAAGTTGGAAATGGTGAATCTTTCTTGTACAATACGATACTAGATTTTAGGCACAAATTAATTGTTTTAGGGTGAGGGAAGGTTGAGTTTACTAGTTGTGTGTCTTCTTTTCTTTTCGGTACTTTGTGCATGAAGTGTGGATCTTCCGTGTCATAATATGCTGCCTGATCGAGGATTAGTGGATTTGCTATGATCTACATCTTGTAATGTCTCTCAAAGTTTAATAGGCTGGTTACAGAGTTTGGGTTGTCTGAAGCTTTGTTGGAAAAATATGGGCCCAGTGCACTAAGCTCTCACTAAGCATAGAGTCCGGTGGTGGATCGGAACACATTGGGTTGATTGTATGCAGCTTCACCTACTAGCACTTCTGCAAGTGGCTCTTTGCACCGCTTGTACTGATCGACCTCCTGGTCATATGACGGGCAACTCTTAATGTTGCACCCAGGCTATCCTTCACTTTGAAGCTCTATTGACACATAAATATCCTGCATGTTCCTCCAGCCCATCTTGAAGACTATGAAAAGTTTCTTCATTACATATGGATTCTCTGATAAATTGTAGGGGGAAATAGTTGAAGGGGATTCAACATGTTTTAAATATGGTTTTCAGTACAACCTATGTACACAATGTTACCTTCTCAAAAAAAAAATTGTTGACTGGCAGAACGAAAATGAATGGGCAAAGGGGACTGACAGAATGAAAATGAATGGGGAAAATGTTCTCAGTTTTCCAATTGGGAGAATCTAAATGACTATTGACTTCACTGTGCATCTTCCCTTGTTTGATATTCTATAACCAAAAAGATAGTACTTCCGTTTGATTAGTTTTACCCAGTATGTAGCTGATCTTTACTAGTTTTAACTTATCAGTGTCTATCTAATTTGATTTGGTCAACAATAGTTATATCTTTTCTTTAGGAGAGCGCTGCGTTGAAGGTTTTCATAACAAATTATCTTGTGATTAGTTATTCATATATCTGCTTGTTGTGAATAACATCTACTAACCTGTAAACTGTAGATACTTAAAACTATGATATGTAGTCCTTTGTAGGTTTAACCTTCATCTATCTCAAATTGTATGAGATGGAATTGTGTCATCTTCACCTCTCTCTATTTGAAGATGAGATGAAACAATTTTTTTTTGTTGAATTAACAATTTATCTTTCTTGTTTTGGGACAGAGAAGGAAATGCCCTTCTTTGTTACATTAGTGAATGCCATTCTCATTGTCCGGTGCTTTTACTTGTATTAGTAATTTCCTTTATGATTGAACAATGAAATAACTTTGGAAGCACTAGAGCTTACCTATCTTTTGTGTGCTTATACAGATCCCTTGATTGTATTTTTGCAACAAAGATGGGGAGCTAACAGGTCACGACTTCGTAACAGAATCTGCATTTGGTGATGCATCATGTTGGGAGGTTCATGGTTACCGAGCATGCATTAACCAGCTCAAAAGCTAGCTTTTCTATTTTGAAAATAAAGGAGACGTTGACGCTCCTAGGACATTGTAGAGCAATTTGGTTGAGAACTGACATCTTATAATGAATTCACATTGTTATAGGTATGATAGGTAGTAAGCTGAAAAAGCTATGGTATGTTTTGCAACCATGGGTTAGTTTCCAATCCAGTAAGATCAATTTGTACTCTTTTCTTTTAATTATTATGTAGGCTACAGTTGGTTTGAGATTATCATGACAAAGTTGACACATAGTGACAAAGCTGGACTTGGCCCGTTGACAGAGTTTAATTCACATTTCAATCTGATGAATTAATGTTTTTGTTTTAGTTCCTACCAAGCTGTTGAACTATAACTCACATCAGTGACATTAAACTGAAAATCATACTGCAATGCTGGAGACAAAGAGATCCAACGTTTCTCGTTGTTGGAAGTAAAAAGATTAGGGCTGAAATTGTGATGCAAGTATTTGGTTTATTTTTCGCCCTACCAAGAATAATCTGACAAGATCCAACGTTTGTTTAAAGATTCTATTTTTGGCATGCTACATTTTGGCGTCTATCAAATTGGATACAAGAAGATAATTATGAAAGCACAAACCCATTTCAAAGTTAAAAATATTCTTTCTATGAAAATAAGTTGTGAAATTAGGAAAAACAATTTTAATAGTGGCATTTTACATTAATTGGCCCCACCTTTCATAATATTTATCTAGATTATATATAAATGTTTTTAGTGTGAAATTTTTTGCTTACTTATCAAACAAAAAAAATAAGCAAGAAACATACTACTTCTTTGTTCTAACCAAAGGCCGGGTGAAAATTAACTTGTCATATATCAAACACACTCTAAGAATAAAACAGGAGGAAATTAAATAACAAAGTGATCGATGAAATTGAAGTTTTTAAGCTTAGTCGATGCCAACATTCACTTCAAAGCAAACACATAAGGCTTTCTGATAACGCCAATTGACTAGCTTTGTATCAAACACAAAACAACATCAGCAAATTATAATATATCTCTATTATATTATTATCCTATAGCATTGGTAATTTACTAAGTCCATGTACTCTTGGAAAAATACAACAAGTAAACATTAGTGTTCCAAGAACAAAATACAATCTTTTTAACAGATCAGGTGCGCGCAACTGTGCAAACAGCATATTCTCGACAGTGAAAAAAAGAAGAGAATTTACGTACTATCAAATTACCTAAAAGATAATAACATATACCTGCAGGGTGGAGTTAGAGAGAGTATTACTTACGAGATTCAGTAGCACACTTTTGCTTAGATCATATGTATAAATACTTAATTAATTGTGTATATATCAAGTAACTAAAACGAGCCATGGATTTTATGACAAGTTTAGAACCCACAAACTTCAAATCTTGGCTCCCGACATCTGTGTACGAGATCCATACTATTATAAAAAGTAGAATAAGTTAAATAATAAAGCGGACAGTAAATTACTGTACAACATGTTATATAAAAATGCATGCACTAATTAATAGTGTAAAATTTGTTTACAGGGTCAATTAAATGTAATTTAAAACACATTTCTTGATTCTAGGGTCCCTTATATAAAGCACCAACTAGTTAGATGTTTAATATCTGCAGAGAATTAAGGAAAGAACAAAACCAAAAAAATGGTGCAATTTATTCCACATATTGTAGCTATACCTTATCCAGCACAAGGCCATGTTCTTCCATTAATGGAACTTTCCTTATGGTTAATCAAAGAGCTTGGTTGCAAAATCACTTTTGTTAACTCTGAATTCAATCATAAAAGAGTGATCAAGGCATTATCCGAAAACGACGACGTACAAGACAAGATAAGTTTAATTTCAATCCCAGATGGATTAGAACCTCATGAAGACAGAACAGACCTTAAAAAGTTGACAGAATCAATTAATGAAGTCATGCCTGGGAAACTTTTGGAAGTCATTAATATGATTAATAGTAATGACTCACAAATTTCATGTGTTATAGCTGATGAGAATATGGGATGGGCATTGGAAGTAGCTGCAAAATTGAACATTAGAAGCGCTGCATTCTGGCCTGCTGCTGCTGCTACGCTAGCGTCTTTATTTAGCGTTTCAAAACTCATCGATGATGGAATCATAGATAAAGATGGTGAGCTACGTACTTTCTCTAACCGCTTAAGGTTTTTCATTGCACTTTAATACTTTACATCACGAAAGCCTATAGTTAAACGTTTGTAGCTAGCAAAGGCAGGATATTGTGTATAAAATTAATCGAAGTATGTTTGAATAATTACACATGGATAGGAATATAATTGACGAAGAATGAATCTATATTTGTGCACGGAAGGAAGTTGTGAGTATCTAATTTAGTTGTATAATCTTTTAGGTTTCTAACAAAATTTGCATTTCAGGAGCTATATTGAAGGCAGAGGGGATTAAGCTATCACCAAACATGCCCATCATGAATCCATCAGACTTTTCATGGGCTACATTCCCTGATCCAGCAATGAGGAAAATGATAATGGATCTCGTAGCAGACAACAATGAAAGAGCGAAATTCGCAGATTGGATCATCTGTAACTCAGCAAAGGAACTGGAGCCTGGAGCATTTGCCATGTTTCCTCAAGTGTCACCAATAGGGCCTCTTTTGGCAAGCAACAGATTAGGATCATCAGCAGGGCATTTCTGGCCCGAAGACTCGAATTGTCTAAAATGGCTTGATCAACAGCCACATGACTCTGTCATATACGTAGCGTTTGGTAGCTTTACAATCTTGGATTTAACTCAATTCCAGGAGCTAGCACTGGGGTTAGAATCATCCAAACGACGATTCCTATGGGTGGTTCGAGAAGATTTAATTTTGGATGGGGACGATAGTGCTTATCCCAAAGGTTTCAAAGACAGAGTAGGTGCTAGAGGCCATATAGTGAAATGGGCACCTCAACAAAAAGTGCTAGCACATCCTTCTATTGCTTGTTTTTTGAGTCACTGTGGATGGAATTCGACTGTGGAGAGTGTAAGCAATGGGGTGCCTTTCTTGTGTTGGCCTTATTTTGCTGACCAGTTGTTCAATCAGAGTTATATTTGTGATGTTTGGAAAGTTGGATTGGGATTTAACAAAAATGAATTTGGAGTTATTGGAAAAGAAGAAATTCAGAATAAAATGGATAAGTTATTTGGAGATGAAACATTTAAAGAAAGGGCTTTAGATCTTCAAGCAAAGGTTAATTCTAGTGTCAAAGAAGGAGGAAATTCTAACAAGATGTTTGGTAAATTTATTGACTGGATCAAGACTCAAAGAGGTTCAATTTAATTGGGAAAATCAGGGACCATAACTCTCAAGAATACAATATGGACGATTTTTAGTACTTGTGAACTTTTTTATTTCCTTTAGTTTTTGGTTCAATCAATGTCCCCATGAGAAAATTTTCATTTCTGTGATACGTCCAAGTTTAAACAAGTTATATCAACAAGTTAATTTTGTTTCTGTTTCCTCATTGAGAAAATCTCCTGTGTGAATAGACAAATACGCTAAAAATATGCGGAAAAAAATTGATCATTCAATCCAAAAATATAAAGGAAATGGTAGGCATATTAGTCCTAAAGCCTCACTCAGACTTGGATAATCATACATTAACGGGACCAAAGTATAAATTATTAACTGACATTTTATACAATTTCGTATTAAGAGTATTTTTTTTATATATACTTTTTCGATTTTTCTAATACTATGTCAAGCCAAGATCTTTCCTACAAAGAAGCCACGGCTCAAGAGCTTCGAGCCGACTCCATACTAGACGAAGCTTCTTGTTGAGTCGGTACGGTACGTTTGCAATTTCATCAAACAAAACATTATGGTAGCTCTCTCTGAGAAAAGAACCTACTTGGTCCCTTTGTTCCACAAGATAAAAAAATAAAAAATAAAAAGAAAAAAAGGTCCAATTATGTGTAATCTGTTATCGCTATTGCTCTTCCATAACTGCTCAATCCCTGAAAATCCCATTACAGAAAAATACATGAAAAAAGTAAAAGAAGACGATATATAGTCATGGCTGGTTAAAATGATTGCTTTTTCTACTTTTATTTATACCGTCTACACTGTAATATGAGATCTGGAAGGATAGAGTTTGTTTAAAATCGAATCAAAATCGATAATTTGAATTTAAAAAAAGTTATTAGTTTATTAATAATGGATTATTGGTTTAGTGGTTTTGATAACGGTTTTGAATTTTTTTGTTATCGGGTTATCGATTCTTAACAGTTTGAAGTTTTTTCTTAACGGGTTAACCCGATAGTAAATTAAATAATCATATTTATACCATTTTGTATATAAAAGTGTTTGCTTTTGAGCAAGATGTAACTTGTGAACTTGTGTGCATGGTTCATTTGGTTTGTCACCTTGTTTTTAAGTGATTTTAAATGTTTTTTTTGTCAAATCTTAACGGTTAAACCGAACCGATAACGATCAATAACCCATAAGCCAATACCTTAATGATTCTATAACGGTTTAGCATCTCTACAAACCGATAACCAATAAGGCAAATTGATTAATTTCAAAACCGAACCGACCGATACACAGTCCTAGAGGATCTTATTTTTTTAATTTTTAATTTTATTTTAGAATCACAATAGTTGCAATTTGTCTGTTACTAGGCTCTTCTAGTTAAATTCCCTTTAATCTTCTTGATAGTTCAAAGACGAAAGAAATCCAAAATTGCACTTGTTATTTTGTTTGTTTTAAAAAAATTGTAGGGATTGTGAGTTGTGCACATGTTCCTTAAAGCGTTAGTATTACTACTGGTAGTACTAGTTGTCACTGATGTCCATAACATAGCATGTGAGGCCATAACATGAAAGAGCAGAGCTGTCTGTTTCACTGAGATATCATGTGAAAACACTCAGAAAATTACACACCACTTCCGCCATATTTTCCGGTACCACATTGTCTTTATATTATCAGCGTCTAATTTAATTCGTTAACTTAGAGTATAAAAATTAAACTCTAACAAATAACATCTGTGTGTCGTATCAGTAATTTCGATAATAAAAAGTAAAATTAAAATATTGAATTCATCAAATCTGAAATTTAAATTGGTACAGAGTTAGCAGATCTGTTGTCAGCTCTCACATTCAGTGAGCAGGTCTGAAGCTAAGGCGTGGCTTCTGATGGAAAGACTTCAGATTTTTTGTCTGCATTCTAATTCTATATATGACAAAAAGACAAATATTTTTGTGACTAAAACTTCTACCTAAATATAAATTGACAAATTAAAACATAAGCTAAGTTAACTGTGTTGTTTTTTTAATATAAAGTATAATTACTACTTGGAGTAAATGAAAGAATTGAAGAATTAGTACACTATTAATGTCTAAACAACGATGCAAATCTTTGGGTATTCATAATTTCCCAATTAATTAAGGCTATTACAGAGCTGAATAGTAACAAAATGTTAAAAATTGAACTACTAATATAGAAAGGTTAATTAAGACTTTTGTGATATACTAGTAACTATTTAATCCTGAAATTCAGCAACACGCCTAACCCTTACATAGCTTGAATCTAATTAAAAGAAGAGAAAAATAATTTAACTCAAACGGAAAAGAAAGAAGAAAATTGAAGCAATTTTTTTATTTTTGCTTTCTGTTTTTCAGTTTTTGGGTGGTAAAACTGCTAAATGTTACTATACAGGATTTTGATCGGTATTTGATCCATAAAAATCGACGAGTTTCTGTAAAACGAAGACCTGAGTTCTGAGAAGAACAATGTAATCAGCAGTTTCTTTGAACAGCTGGTCAGCTTTGATTTCACCATTGTTGGCTGGAATTAACTGCTTCAGAGCCTCCAATTTTTCAGAAACGGAACCGCCGTCAACGTCAACAAGATTTTGAGATTTGCATGTTTTTTTGTGAGTGGTAGATCTTCTTGTTCTTCTCATAGATAAGCTACCGGAGCTTAATTTTGAACGAGAACCCATCGGAATTGCTTTCTAAGAGAAGAAGAATTTGAGTTTCCGGTGGAACGGAGGGAGATAATCGTTAAATCTGTTCCGTGCTAATATAACGGAGAGAGCAACGCGTTTTGGGGGTTTAAGTAATGGAAGTTTTTATCATTGCCACTCCTTCGCCAATAAATTACATAAATACCATTACCACTTTTTGGTAGTCGCTCTGTTCTTATTTATCCGTTTATTAATAATTAAATTTAAATTCCATATTTATTAAAAAAGAATAATAATTTATAACCCTAACAAATATTATTGAATACTTTAAAGGAAAAATTCTTTGGCCACAATCTCTACTTTTTTTAATAACATAAATTTCATAAGAACATATAACTATAAAAATCCTTATTAAATCCTAGCATATTCGAACTTTATCACATAAATATCTTGACTTTATTTTTATTTCAACTTTACTACTCTAACGAAGGTATATATGTATTAATTAACTACTCATAATTACTTACTTATTTAAGGAAGAGATAAAGATACTTAAACTATATGAATTTTGATCAACACTTTAAGATATACTTTTTCATCATATTGATATGAAAAAGTTGCAAGTTATAGTACTTTTCATATAATTTTTTAATATCTAAAATTTAATTTTAAAATATCAAATGAATGTAATCTAATTTAGTTTTAAAAATTAGTCAAATTGATTCTTGAAAAGCGCAACATGACTGGAAGCGAAAATACCGTAAAAATGACTTCTTTTATCGAGGACTATCTTGGTGGTTGTTACTGTTGGTGGTCTTTCTTTTTTGCTGACTTGGGATTCAAATCTGGAATCGTCTGGTGAGATTCAATTCAAGAACCGGAAAATAATTTGTATGATTAATGCTATCAAATGCTTTATTTAATTGATAATTTGATTTGTAAAGCCTTAAACATCATCATATCTATAAAAAGAAATGGAGAGATTGTAATGTACTTGTAAAAATCAACACAAAAACATACCACAAAAATTTATCAGATGTAATTTTAATTCAATTTTTGCTTCTGCATTACCTATCTACAGAATAGAAACAACGCATGTTAGTTGTTACTATTAAAAATAAAAAGGACAGATTTATTAAAGAATAAATAACAAGAAAATATATGACATCATAATAAGATACTATAGTTATAACTGTCAAATTCCTCCACTAAAATATTTCCAACAAATTTTTTGGACGCATTCTATTTGCAACCGTTTAATTGACGTGATAGGATTAAATAAAACCAACATAAATAATTAATTATAAATTTGAGATAGCAACTGTATCAGAATTATTGAAATAAAAGTCGACATCAATTAATTTCTTAATTATTTCCTCAACGTTCTAGAGAAAGCACGAGCCAAAAATAATAAATGGCTTTAGCAAAAATCATTTCTTGCCAGAGAAGCGTTCATTAATAACTTCACATGAATTTAGGCTTATTGGCCATGCACAATTCAATTCGTAGTATCCTATAATTATTGAAAAATTTGTACCACACGTGATTCGTACAAATTTTGTAACCGAAAAGATAAAAATTTACACTCTCCATTAAATTTTTGACTCTGTCATTTGTCACTCCTCGAGAGTCGAAAGTACTCATCATAAAGCAAAAATATCTCAAAATTGTTTGAAAATTCAAATTACTAGGACTTGTAAAAGCCAAACTAACAAAATTGTAGGCCGTGTAGTTTCCATTATTATATTATTACAAATAATAGAAAAGTCCCAAAAAAAAAGTTAATGGTCCTGTTCATTTATGGGCGCTTTTTTTTTCTTGATGAACCATGACATTTGGGTTCTCTATAACAATGAGAAATGAGAATAGGTCCCAACTCCACGACGTGTTATTTTAATTCATGTGAAATAAGTACTTCTCTTTCACATGTTAACACAAAGTTATTGAGATTTGAATTCGTGACACTATACTCTGAAATGGAACTTATTAGTATCTACGTACATTTAATATGTTTAAAGTTTATGATTTGATATTTCTGTCGAATAGATTAATAAGAAGAATGAACTTCCTGGATACACTAATTAGGGCAAAGACATTAAAATTGTTTTTAATTTTGTCAAACTTTTTTCTTTTTTGGAACCCCAGGATAACCCGCAGCTGCCACAGCCTCTGCCCTTCGAGTGAGCACTTTGTGCGCACTGAGTAAACCCCTCACTGTGTAATAGCCTGCAAACCACATAGGGAATGTAAACCGCACTAGGCAAGTCCTATGCGACAGGCTCGACTCAAAAGACATTGAGAGGGATCGATCCCGGGTCATCCGTGTGGATAACCACCCTCCAAACCAACTGAGCCCTATGAGTCGAACTTTTTTTCATGAGTATGTTTTTTGTGCCAAATTACCAAACTCAAGAGAAGAACAACTTTTTAGTTCTTCACATCCTAATGTAGTATATGTCTGCCATCAATAAATATCATAAGGTGTTTTTACACGAATGATTATTATTTTTTGCATATTAAATAGTTAAATTAATACGGCGATATTTTTTATTAGAGATGGAAAAATCTCAGCCGCCCTATCATACTCCTCTCGATATAGTATTATTTGGTGAGAAAACTAAACCAATTTGGTTACGTAATTATTAGGGTAAAATATTATGTATCCAAGTTGACAAAGAAATTTAGAGGACAAGGCTTTGCCAGAGAAAGCTGGCTTAGATCACATGTGAAATGACGGGACCTTCTATTTTTGTACCCAAATTACCCTCAATAAATGTCCAAATAAAGGTTATACTTTTCCCTATTGAGTCATTTTTATTATTTAGGATATTCTCTTGTAACACACTCTTTTTGAGTCTCTAGCTCTTTCCCTTTTTCTCTTTTTGCACAGACCATTTTTATTAGATATTTTTCCCTCCATAGTCAATCTAGTCACGCTTGATATTTATACACGTCCATTTGTTAACCAAAGAATGTTAATGCATGATAAAGTATAGAAAATATCATATCATAATACAGTAATATATGTAATGACAATTGATACATTATTGAGTGTAAGATTATGTTGGATCGTCGAGTGACGTTGAACTTGACCATGTTTTAATTAGATAGATTAAAAAGGGAGCCGTTATTCATTTATTTTTATAACATTTTAGTAGAGAATAATCTAAAATTAAGGTAGACAAGAGAGTACTTTTTTTGAGGGACTAAACAAAAGGTGAAGCAAAGATAAGAAAGGGCAAGAAAGTCATTGAATAGGGAAGAAAAGTTAGTTAGCCAGTTGTGTAAGGGCGCATGTGAATGTGTGTATGGGCCAACAAAGCCTAAAAAACGTACATCAAATGAGACCATTTACATGAGGCAAATCAAAGGGCCTTCATCTTCGTCAGGTAGAATCGAATTTAAAATTTAAAGCTTATAAATTTTTATAACGATCATAAAATAGTTGGATTTTTCATGATCATCAAATATTAATGTCATATACAGAGTTTGAACAAAAGTTATTAAGTCCGTAAACACAATGATTATGTTAAGAATTCCCACATCGGAAAAGGAATGAAAATTTGGTCTCTTTATATGGACTTGAACAATCCTCCTTTCACAAGCTAACTTTTGAGATTGAGTTAGACCCAAATCCATCTTTTCAGACTCCCTTCTGACTCGGCGACTGTCACATAGAGGTGGGCCGATGGAAGAAAAAGCACATGGGATATTGCACATGCTAAGGTAAGAGGCAAATAGAAGAGAGAAATAAAGTGTTGAGAGAGAGGGGGCATGTGACAATGTATAGACAGTGAAGCAGCATGAAATGTACAGCTTGTTCTGCACATTCCCTGCATGCTCCTCTGCTCTATTTCCTTCATTCCTCCTTTGCCTCACACCACAAATATTGTTTTAACTAACTCGATCTCAACCATATATATAATGGACGTAAAAAAAGTTATTCGCGCTCCGAATGTTTATACCAAACAAATGAATAGACGCAATATCAATGTATTATGTATCTCAATTGTTGGCTAATAGAAATATGATTATGAGTTTTCAAAAATCAGAAATTATTTCAATTTAGTCACATGTGAGCATGTGATTTCCTAGCTATCTATATACGGCATGTAAGCCACGTGTGACTAATGCTCGTGCTTTCATCTGTCATTAAATAATTGATATCTATAATCTCAATTTATTGTACTAATATATTTCACGAACTTGTGATTAAAGTTGTCTTTTTCCAACTCAAATCCTCTTTTTTAATAATTCAATTGTGAGTATTAATTTAGTGCCAACCCTCCCTCTCCACCTTTTATTGAATTTTTTATCGTATACAAAACTCTAGCTCTACCCCTAATTATAAGAATGATAGTAATAGATCTATATTTTCAGGTCCCTACTGTCGAATGTGATTTTGAATTTTGTTTCTTTTGACATATATAACAATGACAATGAGCGCGCATCTCATAAAAAATTTGCAATGTACAACTATTTGATAAAGACATATTGGTGAAACTTAACTTATGCATTGTCTAATTCATAAGAATTTATAAGGGCGTATATCGTTTTTATTTGGAAAGTATGACACATTAATTGAAACAGAAAATAGCATTTGAGATGTATATAAAAAATTATACTGTAAATACGTAAAACTTATAAACCTAATTTATAATCATGTATCGTCAAGTGAATACATCAACATCAGTTATGAATAGCAGCAGCAGCTACATTTACGATTCACCATGTGTTTCACTTGTCTGCTTTATTCCTTTTGTTTTTTGGTCGGCATTGTGCACAAGCTGAGCTACCTCCCTTATAATATATACTTGTTTATTATTACAAAAACATTTTTTTTAGAAAAGAATAACTAGTACTTTTGGTTGCTGATCTATATATCACTTTACTTCAGTCAACATTTTTATATTATCACCTTCAATAGTACTCCTAAAAAATATTACTTATGATATATCAAACCATTGTCGTCATAATATAATAGTAATACATGTTTCCATATTAATTATGAAGTCATTATTTTCCAACAGAATTCCATTGTTATGAATACACCCGCTCCACTCGGCCGGTTATCAGAAGGATATAAGTCGATTTAATCGATGAGTTCACGTGAATTTAATAAGTTAATAATCGGTGCCTCCTTTTTTTTTGGTTTTAAACCATTTGATAAGCCCACTTGTTTTGTCCCGCATGCACAATTGTTTCTTCTTCTTTTACACTTTTTCCCCATTTGTCGTTTTGTGATACCTTTTTCCTCTCTTCTTTTGTTCTTTTGTTTCTTTTTATTCATTTTTCCTTTCCCTTGTAATGTTGCTATGCTTGCGTCGGAGACATTTCTATATTTTTCCTCAATATTTTATACAATTTTCCATACTTTATCTTTCCTAACAATCCCTTTGTTATACTTACAATTTATACAAATTAACTAATTGTAAAATTTCATAATTAATTCAACTAGTAAATAAATAAATAAAATAGGGTATTTTTCAATTTGTAGTCCGTTTTAAAAAGAATGTTTGGTTAAACTCTTTAATTCTTTTTTATTTATTTAAAATTCCATGTTATGAAATTAAAATCAGATAAACAAATTGAAACGAATAAAATAAATTAATTAAAGAGGTAATAACATAAAGTTCGTCTAATATGTCATATCTTACATTTATTATAGCGTTAGCCAAATTTTGGGGGGCGGAATGATTTTGTTCAAGCACATTGGGCGGACTTGTGAAGTATGTGGGCTGACAAATGACAATAAGATATAAACAAGAAGATTGGAAAAAAAAAAAAAAAGACGTGGCTAGTGGAAAGAGTGATGCATCACATTGCTTTGTCTCACGCAAGATATAAATAGAGCAACTTGCTTTATTTATTCTACTCATACAATTGCTTCTGTTTTACCACATCATAGCTCGACACGTTTTCAATAGTATTTTTTTTGTTCTGTTTGACGATAAGCAAAAATAATTATTCCAATATTTGAATACAGTTGTATAATTGACTAATAAAGTGAAAATGATGCAGAATAACAAACATTTAACCTATATTACTATTATAACTATGAAAATTATAAATCGTAGCTATAATTTCTTTCTTCAATTCTTGCTATTCGCCTAGAGTTTATATAATTCGATTCGTGATTATATAAATCAATAATTTTGTATATAATTATCCTAGCTATTTATATGAAAAAATCCTAATAACATTGTTCAATCTATGAAATGTGAAACATGAAACATAACATTACCTACATAAAAAATACTAAGTAAGAAAAAAATGTTGCTCGATAGTTGAAGTTTGAAAGAAAACAAGGCAGATAATTGAAAAACGAAATAAAAAACCAAACAGTCCCCAACAACAATAAATCAATCGATTAATTCGTGACATTCCAACCGAACAGGATTAATTAAAATAAGTAAAAAATAAATAAATTGGATATTGATCGTGATTAAGAATTGAGCGCTGATCAAGATGAAACAGAACGAAATAAGAAAAATTGTGATGTGTGATGGGATAACTATCAATTGTAGATTAGATAGTATTAATATTAAATTAAATAGAAACTCAAACAGTTAAAGTGTGATTAAACAAATCATTAACAGATTAATGAAGAAAATTACCTGACATAGAAGAAAGTGAAAGGAGGACAGATTTTGTAGATTTGATGAGTTTTACTGAAGCAAATATTTGTATTATGTAGTTAAGCCGATGAAAGGGACCGACAATTAAGCCAAAAGACGGAACGCTTGTAAACTTTAATAGTGAACGATATGAGTAGGAGTCGGCAAGCTTTATTACACTAAACTACTGAAAATTTCTTTTACTAAATTCAAGTCTATTTAAGATTTGTTTGTCTTAGTTTATATTGGAATTGAAATATGTGTTTTTGTTCTAATTTAATTTGGTTTCTTATTAATATAAATAAATAAGAATGTTGCTATTTATTTTCGGATGCTTCTTGTTATTTTTAAGGAAAAAATGGCTAAAAATGTCCAAAAAGGTTCAAATATACATTCATTCATTCATTTATAAGGTTAAAATTAGGGCCTTAAAATTATCATTCAATCCACTTTTTTGGCTCATTTTTACCATAAAAACTAACATTTTTTGAATTATTATAATATTTATTATTTATTACGTGGCTTCTTGCAATTGGATAAAAATTAAATTCCAAACCCATCGATTTTTTTCTAAATCGCCCCAACCTAATTTTGTCGCCCAATATATGAACTAGAAGTATATTATAACCTTTTCAAATGGTCCAGGTATATTTTTAACCATTTTACGTATTTCCAATAAAAAGAACTAGAAAGTATTAGAAAGAACTAGAGAGAAATAGAAATAACTTATAGTAGGATTCAAGAGCTTTCGAGTTTATGGATAAAATAATTTCCTTCATAAAATATTCAAAATAAAGTAAAAGTAATACCCTTTGTTAATCATACACATAAATTATTTCAATATGCTTTTCATTTGTACATTTTCTTTTCACATGTCTAAAGCATCTTATCTCGCTTATCTCATATTGTCTACAATTAATGTTACTCATAATTTATTCCGTAGAACCTCATTTATAATAGAGTAAATTTTAGGACTAACAAACATAGAATTATATTTGCGCTCTATAGTTACAGTTTTGCTATTTGCGGTCCATAACAAAGTTTGCTATGGACCATCTGATTTGTATAAATCACAGTTATTTAAATAAATCGGGGTTTGTGTATAAAAAATGTGTTTGTATATGTCTATGTTCTTTGTATTAGGCTAGAGTGACGAACGAGATTAGGAGAGAGAGAGGCAAAAGGTGAGCAAGTGAGGGCAAAGAGTGGAGAGAGGTGAATTGTATATGTATATCAGTTAGATAATTATATATATGTAACTACTATGTACATGTATTAATGATTGTGTTTGTATATCTACATAAAATTTGAATTGTATACAATTGAATTGAGTTAGTATATAATTGAATATTTTTATATCAAATCTCTCTCTCGCTTTATACAAACACAAATTATACATTGTATTTGTATAATTTGTGTTTGTACAAAGCGAGTGAGAGAGATTGACAAAAGAGAATTGGGCAGGGAAAAATTTGTATTAGTATAATTATAAATGTATATGACGTATGAATATGTCTTTGTATTGGTATATACATTCTCTCTTGCTTTATACAAACACAAACACAATTTATACATTTGTGTTTGTATAATGTAAGAGGGTTGAGAGAGAACTGTGGGTGACGAGCGAGATTCAGGGGAGAGAGGCGAATGATAATGTGTTTGCTGCGAATTGGAATTAAATGAAACTGTAGCTATAACATTTATTTTGAATTATAATAGTTTGCTATAATACACAATTTTTCCTTTCTAATATTGTCGCTTTTAAATTAGGAAGTCTAACTAATATTTTTTCACTTATTTTTTTTAAACTTAAAATCAATTTTAAATAATGATTAAATTTATTTAAAATACTACAAAAGTGCTTAAAATTTATTTTCAATTAAACAAACTTAAATAAGTCAATTTAAGTAGACATACAATCCAATGCTACATGAATATTCAGAGGGTGTTTGAATTTACTTAAAAGTTGATCAAATTACTTGTAAGTCAAATTTTTTTTATTTCTGGAAGTGCTAGATAAATATAAAATAACTTTAAATAAATCAAAATATGACTTAAAATAGGTTAGAAAGTGTTTGACAATGTTAAAAATAACTTAAAATAAGTTTAAAATGACTTAAAATAAGTTAAAAACCAAAAGTAGGTCACCTCCATTTTATTTTTTTTAATTTAAAAGTTATTTCAGTTTGACTTTTTTATTTTTGACTTAACTATTTTTTTAAGTCAATCCAAACATATTCTTATTTGTGTGTGTTAAATTGTTCGAACATCCGAACTTTTTCTTTTAAAATTTTTCTATTCCTTCTGTTTCTTTTTAGTTTTCATGTATTTTAAAAATGTTTGTTCTAAAATAGCTGTTGATTCATATAATTAAGAGAAAATTAATTAATTTTTTTCAACTTTATTCGTGATATAAATTATTCTAGAATTAAGAGACAAGAATATATATAATAAAGATAAGAATCAATAAGATAATATTTTTTATTAAGATTGTGAACCTTATCATGACAACTAAAAAGGAAGTAGGGAGTAATTGATAAATTTTCAAATTAGAATTTTCTAGCACCTTTTTTTCTTTTTCTTTTTCAATTTATGTGTATTATAAGAAAAAGTTTTAAATAAAACATTTGAGAAACAAAAATGAGCAAGGCGATTTAGGTCCAATTATCCCTACCCAATTTGAAGACACTACATTAAACCGCAAAATCAAACGGATCTCATTGAGCAAATTTCTTCAATGGCTTCGTCAGGGAATTACTTCGATCAAGTATGTGAGGCTCTCATAACGTTGGGATCGCTCTAGTACTACGAATCTAAATTAGATTCATAGTACTAGAGCGATCCCAACGTTATGATTCGTAGTACTAGAGCGATCCCAACGTTATGAGAGCCTCACATACTTGATCGAAGTAATTCCTTGGCGAAACCACGATCAAACTAGAGCGATCTTGGCGAATCTTGCCCTTTTCTTCTTCTTCTTTTCTCTTCTCCTTTCTCCTTAGCCCTAGCGTGAAATTCCAAATTCTAAAGCTGACTAAGTTCTGAATTGACCCATATTAAACTCCTAAAATCGGATTAAAATAATAGGGTAGTGAAAAGACTAAAATACCCTTTAAAATTCCGGTTTTGGACATTTCCTTAATCCAACAGCCTAACTTCCAAAAGGCATAACTTGCTCATACGAACTCAGAATCGTGCAAACTTGGCGGAGTTGGAAAGATCATT
Source organism: Solanum lignicaule (assembly GCA_029582545.1). NCBI lineage: Eukaryota > Viridiplantae > Streptophyta > Magnoliopsida > Solanales > Solanaceae > Solanum > Solanum lignicaule. The sequence goes on along the minus strand of JAJOOF010008233.1, from coordinate 14,654 downwards.
CCAAGGGCTTTCCAACCATATCTGAAATTACACCTAACTTATCCTGAGGTAGGATTTATGGTCGTTTGAAGTTGACCAAAAACTCACTTTTCCTCACTTTAACAAATTTCCAGATTTTAATTCTTTCCAAAAAAAAATGACTATTTCCAATTATAAGCTTCTTCTTAGTTATTTCAAATTGCGAGATGTTACAACTACTTCTTTAATGGTTAATTCGTTTTATCTTGGGAGGAATTAATCTACAACCTCGGATACTTGAGGGAATTAAATTTCTTAAGGACACACAGTGGGTTCTGTGGACTCGGATAGTTCTTTGTTTTTTCTTTTCATCTTTTATTATTTCTAGTTTACTAATTTGAATACATGAGACAACACTAATTAACTATGTACACATTTTCGTTACACAATTATTGAATTTTAGTATGTTATAGCAGATTGCTTTATCATTTTCGTTACACTATTAATAAAATGAGTGTTTATTAACTGCTTATAAGTATTTTCTCTATCCTAATGTATTTGACACATTTTTCCTTTTTAGTCCAGCTAAAAAAATAAGACACATTATTTTTTTCTTTTATTCTAATTGAATGATTTATAGTTATGCTACAAGTTTTAATATTTTTTTTTTAAATTACATGTCATGTCAAATTATTTTACAATTGAGATGGAGGAAATAATTATTTACTAAGTGACATGGTCGTGTTGAAAGTAAATTCTAGAAGAAATTTTCTTTGGCTTACTTTAATTACCGCAATTACGCATCCTTAATTGTAGCAATTATACACTATTACTTTGTTTTTCTTTAAATCACAATTAGCGGCAATTAATTATTAATTGTCGCTAAATATATTTTTTTAGCGGCAATTAGCACTCTTTGTATATGTCCCTAAAGCCTTTAGCGACATTGTTTCAAATGACACTTAACTAATACCGATAAAAACTTTATCACTCTTTATTAATGTCAATATTTATTGCCGTTAAAAATTGTTTTTGTTGTAGTAACATCCCACCATGAGCGAACTTTCGGGGTTGTCTTAATTAGGCTCAATTGTAGTACTTTTTCATGGTATCAGTCTATAGATTCGAGGTTATAGATTTGATTCCCGAAAGCAACATATTATCTGAGACAGATATTGAAAGTGAGATTCTTGTATAACGTCAACATCGTCCGGCCTATGGCAAGGCCCATAAAGCTAAGGTGCCCCGATCGAATGATAGAACATGACTCTTGAAAATAATTAATGAGTTTCTCGTCTCTCATATTCTCAAGAGTAGGTACCATTGCTTCTTGGAAGTTGGAACCTTCTAAAAGCATTGTTATTGGATAACATTTTAAGTGAAAAAATAATTAAAGAAATAAGGTCAAAGAACCTTTCGTTAAAATGTGGAGAGAATCTTTCTACAGTTTCGAGGAAAGAGAGGGTATGTGTGTGTCACAGTTTGATCTTAAGGTTATTGGGTTTTGCCCGTGCTATTATCATTGCACGTGAAGTAAGTTAAATGAGAAAATCACATCAAAGGGGTGAGAACCCTTTGACATATTGCTGTTTTTAATGAGAAATCTTTTGAGTGAAATTAAGAGATAGTAAATAAATTTGTATCCACAAAGTTTATTATTAAAGTTATATTTTATCATATTTTATTGTGATTATAATTTATTTTTTATCATTTTAAAATTTGTTGCAAACAATATAAAGAAAGGCTAAAGCTATGCTAGAAAATTAATGAATTCGTATCAATATTGTCAAAATAAGGAGTTATGTCAAATTTTTTTGAGCTCCATGATTGATTTGTTTTTGGTTGAAGAACTTTCCATTTCTTTTTAATTAATTAATGTGATTCTTTATTATTGAATTACTTTGATATAAATTTATGTTGGATTGAATCTTACTTAAGATAAAAAACCGTCAATGTCTTAAGCCTATAATTGCCTATAACTTATAAGAATTAGCATTAAAAAAATGCATTAGTGTTAACTTTTTGTACAACATAATTTCTAATTTAAAATTGCAATCAAATATTCTTTAGAATATATGCATAAATTTATATTAAAGTGAAAAATCATTTTGAAAAAATTACTATGTAGTTATTAGCAAGCTGCTGGCTACTCTTGTAAGTAGCCTGCTTGACATCAAACTTCGTGTCAAGATTGACAAAATTATCTTGTATTTGAACATTCTTTTTAAAATTATCAAACTAATTGAACGAGGATTCGTTGAAAACTAAGAATAAAACTAATACTCCTTTTACCATTTTTGAATAATTTAGACAAGACGAATTCGCTATAATTTAAAAAACAATTCAATCGATCACTTATAGTTGTATCAACAATGCATATTGGCGTGCAATATTAACATCAATATGAAAATAGCTAGGTGGAAAAGAATAGGACGAGAGGGCACAAAATAAAGCAACACAAGAATTCTTAGATAAAATAATTAAAGTTCTAGTACTAAGTAATGGTAGTAGCCCAAACTAAATAAGTAAGGGCAGGCGAAACTATTATTTATTAAAAGAAATATATGATCAACCTATTCGAGCAAACCCTCTCTTTTTCTCTTTCTAAGAGAGTCTGTTTGTTTTTGAATTGGATATGTATCAATCTCTCTCGGATTGATTAAACTTTCCAGGTAAACAAAACCATCAAGGACAAAGGAAAGTGGATCAATATCAAAAGACCATATTCGATCGTCACATGTTCTATAAATAACCTTTATTCCTCGTAATTCATCTCGGCATTCGTATCGAAGTAGCACTTTACCATCGGAAAAGCTATATATAGGTATAATTGAAATAGCCCCATTACTTGGTAATGTGAGTAACTTTATCCAAGATTCCTGAACACCATATTCTTTCATTATCCATAAATTAAAAGTGATTTCGTTATGATTAAAAAGACAAATCATACTTCCCAGCACAGATATTCCCACTTCAATAGCCACGTTTTGAGGGTATAAACGCACATATTTTGGTAAGGGTATTCTCTTATATGTCTCATCTGAAATATTTAATGACATCATGGATTCTGTATCAGAAGAATTAATACCAAGCCAATGAAACGCTCCATTTACAAAGGACAAACATTCCTTACCATACAAAATGGAGACATCGCCGACAGGCCTAACTGAGGGAGAATAAATTTTTCTCCAGGAACCATTTTTTAGTGCTACAATTTCATCTAGTGCAGTGCCTTCCTTGTCAATCCTAAGGACTTTATAATCATCACTAGTCGAGTCATATCCCAATCCATAAGTTGATTCCTGTTCTGGCGATCCTAAAGCGGGAAGCACTATTGATTCTGACGTGGTGGGGTTCCATAGCAATAACATTGAAGGCTCGTCCCGAGAAGGTCCGGTCCAAATCCCGATGAGAAACAAGGCATCGCAACAACAATACATTTTATAACCACTGAATGGTTCAGAAATATTTGGAACTGTATGTATATCATTAACAAGTAGTCGATTTGGGGATAAAGAAGTGCAATAGAAATTTAAAATTTTACCCCCAATAACAATAAGCAATTTTTGGGAATCAGGTTGATTTTTGGCATGATTGTGATGCTTCTTCTTAAAGTAAGGCTCAGTTAATAATGTCTTCCAAGATTTTGATACACATTTGAAACGAAAAAGAGACTTAACAGGAAGTTTAGTGAGAATGTCAATAAGTATTCCCTCCTTTGGAATGTGAGTTCCCATTACCATATTGGCGAAGATGAAGAGAATAAGAGGTTTTCAAGTATGATTTAATATTGCTGCTATGTGGTTTAGGGTTAAGTGTAGATATAAACCTATTAATATTGCTGTTGTGTGGTTTAGGGTTAAGTGTAGATATAAACCTAAAAGGATTGAAGTACTAATTACAGTAATTTTCTTCCATATTTTAAGGATTAGAATTCTTAATTTTCCTTTATTTTTAGTGTTAAAATTTGTATGATATTTTGTCATTAGGTTTTTCTTCCATATTTTAAGGATTATAATTTGTTTATGATAAGAATTCGTGTAATACCCAATATCAAATACTTTGAATTGAATTATTTTTGGCAAAGTAATAAACAATAATAAGAGTCCTAACACTGTTGCACCGTTATTTTTGGTCATATAACTGTAGACCGTAGTAATTCCAAAAATTTTAGTCAACATAGTTAGCTTTGACAATTTCAGTGTTTTAAAATTAAAAATCATTAATAATGAAAGAAATCTTAAATAGATGGTGAGAGAATTTTTTTTTAAGTAATTCTAGTTTTATCATAAGCAATTCTATGTTTTCTCCTTTAAATAAATAAATAAAATTAACCAAAAGGCAACATGCTGGTGGATTATTCTCGCATATGTTTAGAGTTGATAAATGAAACAAAATCTTACTATAACATTATTTAAATTTAAATCTTCATAAAAAGAAATTGATAAATTGACATGATAATTTCCTTATTCACATTGTATTAACTACGAATAATTACTTTCTGAAAAATTACATATATCCAATCTATACAAATTAATATTGCGATGAATTCATCTAATGTGTTTATATCATGTAAACAAAAATTGTTCACAAATTTGTGAAAAAAGCGTAGTTGATTGAACGACTACTTGTAGATATGAAATTGAAGCTTTGCGTTGTTTCTGGATCTGGATCCGGATTCTAATTGTGGGCCTAATATGAAACGGGCCTAGTCTGGAAAGTCGAATGTAACTGGGCTTGTATTGTAGGGATAGCTAGAGTGGCGTGTGTGGCTCCTTTTTACATTAAGCAAAATTGGCAGTTGCAATTTTATTCAAATAAGGGGAAATTATGTAGCTAAACAAATTTATACTACTTAATTATCTATCATAGCTAATGTTTGTTTATATTATCATTCGCAGCCATTTAATTTCGGTAATTATGTTTTTCAATTCTCCTTATTTGTATAACCGTGTATAGCATTCTTTTCCTTATATATAAATGGTTCTATTCTCTCTCTTCAATCACTTTCCCTTATTTTCTCCTTTCTTCTCTCAATCAAAATTGATTTCAAATTTTGAAATTTTCACTCATTCCTTCTCAATTGTGATTCCTGATTTATATGTAATTGTTTTATAGTTACATTCTCTTTACATTTTATTTTTTCTGTGATTTCATCATTTTCTGATTTGTATTTATATATCACTGAATTTTTTTTGATTTTTCAGATTTGTATATCTAAAGATGAAGATGGTGAAACATAATTTGTATAAAATTATTTGTATAAACTTTTGAAGTTTGGATCTACACTATATTGTATATTTTCATACAAATCCATTTTGTATATACGAATTCAATTGTATATTTATGAGATAAAAGGAAATCTCATTTTAGTTTTTCAAATAAATTACATTTTACTATATTTCTTTGTATTTGGGTTTGGTTTGGGTCAAATCTGTACCCATAGTTGTATAATAATATGTTGTATAATTGTTATTCAAATTGTATAATATTATTTGTATAAACCCTTCAAACTCAGATTTACTGTTGTATATTTTTTTGTTTTCACATCTACTCTTGAGGTTTGCTGTTTGTATAAATTCATATATTTGTAAAAACATTTTCTCTAAAAACTATCCCCTCGATAACGTAGTCAATGTAACAGTTTGCATCATCCCATTTTCCAGAATGTATTACCAAAATACAGATGGAAGACATTCTTGTATAGACAGAATTAACTCATGTATACATATACAAACACGAATTCAAAAATATACAAACACACATTCAACATACAACTTTTCCACAAAATAAATAATTTAAAATTATACATATACAAAATATACAAGTCAACAATCAAATTATACAAGTCCACAAATCAAATTTATGTCAATTATACAACTACAAAACTAATTAGTTAACTTATACAAACAACTTTTCCACATAATTTACACCCAACAATCAATTATACACATACAAGAGTGCTTATTTGTGAACTAATCGTTCAGAAGACGAAAACATAATAAAGTAACCTTTGAAACCAAGTAAAAATAATTAAGGATCCAAAAATTTACTGTACTAAGTCGCAAGTAAGAAAACAATAAAACTAGTAGTACCTCTAAACAACAATGAATATAAACACATAATAAACAAAATTGAATACTCCTACATAACAACATAATAAACAAAATTGAATACTCCTACGTAACAACATAATAAACAAAATTGAATACTCCTACATAACAACATAATAAAACTACTAAACCTATACCTAAAGAGGATAAATATGAAAACATCATCTGAAATTTTTTTTAAAACGGCCATAACTTCTGACTAATTTTGTTGACAACTTTTTACTTTTCTTGGGTTTTTCTTCCTTGACTTGTTCCGAATCTTGTTTTTCCTTCTCCCTGGCCTCTTTTGCCTCTTGTATTGCCTTTTCCTTGGCATATTTCAAAGCCAAAATCAAATTATTCAAGCAAATCTCAATACCTCCAGAAGTATTCTTGAGTATCAAGCTCTCCGTGACATCACAAGGACTCATGTTTACTTCCTCTAGTAAAGGTTCAATCTCTTGAAACAGAGGATGTGTATCAATGCCCAAGTAATTCTGAGCCAATACTTTGAATGCTTCGTATCTGCAATACGACATCTCAATGTGCATATCCATTCGTCCTCTACGTATCAAAGCTGGATCAAGTTTGTCCACATGATTAGTCGTAAATATAATAATTCTCTCTTGACCACAAGCTGGCCAAATGCCATCAATGAAATTCAACAACCCTGAAAGAGTAGGGTTTTTTTTTTTGCCTTCTGAGTCAGAGTCAGAGTCAGAGTCCGAATCTAAGTCGTAATCTGAGTCACTTGTTTCGTCCTTCTTCTTCTTCTTTTTTGCCTTCTTTCTCTTGCCAGTGAGATCAACGGAACAATCAATGTCTTCAATAACAATAATAGACTTGCTTGTAGTCAGGGGCGGATCTACTAAGCTCGGTGTGCCACGCCACCCACAAGCTTCGATCTAAACATGATGTATCTATAGGTGTATATATGTAATATTTATATAAATAAACAAATGGCACCCATAGAACAAAAAGGTGTTGTGGTGCCACTGGTCAAAGGCGAACCTCCCTCCTACCAGATGCAGGATTGAATCTAGGTACTGACATTTTGTTTTTAAAAAATTAATTTGTAGCCTCAATAGATAGTGAATTTAACTTCAACAGTGCATTCTTTTAAAGATTTTATTTTCTTTTTTCTTTCTAATTCTAGTGGCCTTAGTTTTAATTAGTAATTATTTTGACTAATTTCATTTATTAATCTTTGTTTTTTTTATAATTTTATATTAGTTATTTGCTTGCTAGAGAACTGTTAAAGTTAGCCTAAACTATGTCATATTGAGTAAAAATATCATTCCTTAACAATTTGGTTAAAAAAGTCCCTACTATTAATAAGTTGTTTCAAAAATATCCTCACTATTAATAATTTGATCCCAAAAATGTCTCTGTTGTTATTTTATTGTATCAAAAAATACATTTTTTTTTCTAATAAATATAATAACTTTTTATTTTTCTGATAAAATTATTATTTTTAAAGAACCCCTTTCTTGTTTCTTTTCTTTTAAAATTATTTAACTTTAAAAAAAAATCTGAAGTAATATTTTTCTTAATCTCATTTTATAATTTAAATAGAATAACTTCATGTACTTTTTAAATAATATCATAGTAACTTCATCTTTAATTTTTATTAAGATAATGGTGAAATCCTTTTTTCGTAAGAAAATAAAAAATATTTTGATTTCTTAATCTTTTTTAAATTGATTAGGCTAATATTTTACCGTAATTGTGGAAATATCATTTCTCTTCCATGAAATAGATATAAAATGTAGTATTAAATAGGATTGGTCATTAATATTCGAACAATTGTTTAGTTTGTTACATAGTGCGTTATGAATTTACAAATGTAAGTAATGATGTTCTCGTTTCCAAATTATGTAAACTCATCGAGAACAATTATAAATGAATAATATATACTTATAATATTCTTTAAAAAATTATGCTTCGTGGACTTTGCGCGGAATCAAAGCCTATGGTTGATTTGGTGATCTAATCATGTATCTACTTGGCACCCAGGAACTCCAAATCTTGGATCCGCCTCTGCTTGTAGTTTCCATGAGCAACTTCTTAAGCTCTAAGTTATCCTCAACAGAAGTGAGCTCAAGATCGTAAATATCATAGTTCAAGTAATTTGCAATAGCTGCAATCATAGTTGATTTTCCAGTTCCTGGTGGACCATAAAGAAGATAACCGCGCTTCCACGCCTTTCCAACCTTGGAATAATACTCCTTCCCCTTGTTAAAAGCAATGAGGTCATTGATTATCTCTTCCTTCTTCTTAGGATCCATAGCCAGAGTATCAAAAGTTGCAGGGTGCTCGAAATTGATGTGCTTCCACATCGTGTTCAAACGCAACCACCAAGTAAGCATACTGTCGTTACAATACATCCTCTGTTTCTTATTCTTGAACTCAATTGCCCTGCCTTCTTCTATCACATGCTTCAAGTATTTCCCCATGACAATCTCCCGATGTTGCTTATTGAATGTAATTGTGTAACTTTTCTTCCCAGTAGACTGGGTTTTTTTACTACCCTGAGAATTATCATCGAACGTTTCATTGTGAGAGCGCCAGCAGAATGTAGCACCTTTGAATTCAGCAATGATTTCTTCTCCTTCGTCCAAGATAACAGCGAAAGACTTGCTGTTTTCGGGCTTTCAGCTTTGAGATACTTAGCACCAGTGTCGACGGACTTGCTACCTAAATAAGTGTCGACATGACTGTAAATTTCGTTACTTTTTCCATTGGTGAGTTCATCAATCGTAATTTGTACATAAGGATACAAGTAATTTTCGAGTCGAGTCGAGTCCAGAAGGATTCGATTCGTTTGCAGAGTATTTGAGGGAATAGTTGTTGAATTGTTCCCCATATGAACATTAGTCCAGCAAGCTTGGATCCTACTTCAGTCAATGAAGCTCCCATTGTGTTATTCCCACCTTAAATTATATGAATTTTTGTTTTATTTTTTTACTCAGTATTCGATATCTGGTATCCTTGAAGGTGGTGTGTATTTTTGTGAATTGGAAGGGAGGGATAATATATATAGTGGTCATAGGCCAAGTTCATGTAGAACAAGGAAATTCATTAGTTTAACTAGGCCACAAGTCGGTTTTGTTTGCAGTATTGTAGTAGGATTTGAATAATTATATACATGAAAATTGTAAAATAAGAAAACCGTGTACATTATTGATATAGTTCAAACTATTATAATTGGTAAATTTCTATTTATATTATATTCTTTTTTTAATTATAAAATCAAAAAAATTGTCTTCTATTCCTACTATAAAAATAAAAGAGGAAAACTTTTTCAAGGTGGAAAGAAAATGTCTTCGATTCCTAAAATTAGTACCTTTTCAGTTAGAAAATTGTCTTCGATTCCTAAAATTAGTACCTTTTCAGTTAGAAAATTGTCTTCGATTCCTAAAAATATGAAGGAATTAGATTTTTAAAAATTCTTTTTAATCTTCATAAATTCTTACGTAATTTATATATTTGTTTTGTAGAGGCGTAAGTATAATGAATTAAATAGGTCAATTATTTTTAAAAATGATGATTTAATGAAAGACATATTATCAACTAGAATAAAAGGAGACTTTTGAGGTATTTAGTATTTTTTTGGAGAAAAAATAAAAATGATATTATTCACTTTCTATTTTAAAAAATATATATATATTGTAAGCATGAATTTCAAAGTACACAAATAATATATAGAGAGAGAGAAGGTGATGTGGCACATTTTTATGGTCTCCATTCACGATTATCTTTTTTTTCTTTTTTTGACATTTTTTCCTCATATAAATACAATATTTTTCTCACTAAGAAAACAATTAAATAATCTACTCACCACTAAAGAAACAATTAATGACATGGCATGCCAACTAGGAGATAGTGAGACTTTTGAAGTGTTAAATATATTTGGACGAAAATAGTGATAGTTGAGTGATATTTTGGTCCCAAGTGAAACATAAATAATATTTCAAGATAATTCCCTAAACTTGGGTGACCATTTAGACCATCTCCAATCCTACTCTATTTTACTTTCCATTCTCTATATTTGAAGAGTAAAAATAGAGAATGTCCTCTCCAAGCACTCTATATTTTACCCTCTACCCTTCAATTATAGAGAGTTGAATAGTAGTTCTATTATCATTTCGATTATTTTGTAATTAACATATTATTTATCATATTAGGCAATTAATTAAATCTCTAATATTCGCAATTCTTTTTAAATGTAATATAACATTTTTCAAAATATTTTATTTTATATATACTACTTTCATCTCTAATTAATATTTTTTAATATAATTTTCGTCACTTTGTGATACAATTTGATGTTCTTATTAATTTTCACTATGAAGATTGCACAAAATTTAAATCATAAGATAAAAAATTTAAATTTAAAAATACAACACATAACATAATAATTTTAAAAGCACAACAATAATGTAGTAATCCGGTAGATCATTTCTAGATTTAACAATATTCAAAAAAGGAATTAGTGTATGATTTAGAGAAGTTGTGGTTGTGATTGCGGTTGTACTTGTGGTGGTGCCACCGGTTAACATTGAGAATTTATACTTGTATTAAAAAAAAGTATAAATTTATATTATGAATGAGTAAATTTATATATTTTCAGTCTCAAACTGTATAAATTTTCTTCATTTTCCAACAAAATACGAGTGGTAAATCTATATATTGATAGAGTTGAACATCAGTTATACCTATACATAAGAAAATCCAGAAATATGATCAAGGCATTCATACCCATTCTGCAAATGTGCAAAGATTTAAGATGTCTCCATAATATTTACAACACGATTAGTTTAGCTCAAGCAGCTCAGTTTGGAATCGCTTCAAGAGGTTTGAATACGAGTGAGGGAACCGGAACACAGATACAACATCAATGGTAGCAGGTAGTAAGCTCATACAAGAAATTTAAGCATGTAGGAGAGATTGATTGTCTCCCATGGACCTGTGCATGAAACTCATCAGATAAAACTGGGAACTACAATGGCCCCGAATATTACTAAGCATCAGGGCTTGGATATCACAAACTGATAATAAGCCACACACTCAACTGATATGTATGCAGGAGATATTCAACCAATTACCGCCATCTCTCAAGTGAGAGTAACAGCATCAGAGGTATCCGTGTTGAATGTGTTTGCTACCATCTGAAATAAAAAAGATCCAAGATGACATTAATGTTCATGTTGTTTGTGCAGCTCATTGGCAGCTTCAACCTACCACGACTCCCATGCCTCAACATAATGAGCAAAAAGCTCATTTGCAGCTGTAACATTTGGCAAATGGAAACATTTCTACCTCTTCATGAATGCAATAACTACATGGGATATAAACAATACATTCACATGAACAGAAAAACATTTTTTACTCTTAACAGTCGCTGAATTGGGTGCTAGAAATTGGATAAACTGTACTTCCATTCAAGAAATGTAGTCTATCTTAAATTCCAATTACTCTATCAGGCTTAATTGGAAAATATAAAACATGAAATAAGAAAAACAGCACCAAGCAAAATGGAGTCTTCAGATAAAAACATGACTTAGTGATAAAGGTAGGGTTTTCTTATTTCTTCTCTTTGCTTGTGGCATTTCTTATATGTTGTTCAACATTATGAAGTCTAATTACCAAAGATACTTAATGATTAGCTACTAGTTCTACATATCTCATGGATTAAGAGGTTAAAGACAGTGATTAATCAAAAAAGAGGCTAAAATGCAGTAGAAGTGGGGTCTAGGGAGGATAAGATATAAACAAACTTCCTTCTCAAAAAAAAAAGAAAAGAAGATATAAACAGACTTACCGAGACCTTTTCCAATAGACCCTCGGTTCAAAAGAAGTGTAATCAGAGTAGCATTGAAAGGAAATAACGACCGCAAAAAAGTATATGAATATCTTTTTTCATTCTTTTTCTTTTGTTCATGAAGAGTAGGAAGAGGGGAATAGAAATAGGTTCAAAAGTGTGATCCTGCCTTAATATGAGGAACCTGTGAAATGAGTAGACTTCTGGACCAACATATATGAGAATATAGCCCAAGAAAGGTACCATTCTGTTACGGTCCCCTGTTATGGAAACGCTGCAAGAAAAATCCGAAGTTTTCTTCCTACAACCTATGATGCTCATTCGTTAAGAGAGAACCTGCAATCTCTTGAGTTAAAGAACTCAAAAACGGAAATTGTTTTTCTTTGTAACTATTGGCTGACTAAGGAGTGATAACTGATTAACATTAGTCTCCTCCTTCAAATCGCCCTTGTCCTCAAGCACGCCAAGTGTAGAAAGTATTAGTATTTCCCTCCTTTCCAGCAAACTCTTCCTCATCGTCTATAAAGTCAATCCAGAATAATTTTTTGCATTGATGACCTCGGGTGAATGGTTCATCACAATTGAAACAAAGTCCCTTAAGCCACCTTTCCCCATTTCAAATCTAGTCAGTTTCTTCACAAATGAGGTGAGAAATCTGTTGGCTTGGATTTGCAAGTATCTAACAATTGTGAACAAATGGGTTGTTCCTTGCGTTCATAAAGCTGGGATAAACTCATCGACGTAGCCAAATCTGGAGGATTATGCAACTCAACCTCAATTGCTATATAATCAGTAAGACCGCTTATATAAAGTTCAATTTTTTGCGACTGAGTATACCAAGCCCACGAAATTAACTGCTCAAACTTTTGTTGGTAATCTGCCAAAGACCCGATCTGGCATAACTTAGCCACTCTCCCAATTTCTGACTTCAGATTGGTGGCCCAAAGCGAAGGTTACATTGACATTTGAATTCATCCCAAAATGGTTGAGGCATATCTATCTCTAGTTGAAGAAACCAAAGTTGTGCATTGCCTTCTAAATGAAAAGAAGCAAGTCCAACCTTTTCTTCTTCTAGAGTTTGTTGGTGTCGAAAGAAGTGTTCACATTTGTTCAACTATCCCAAAGAGTCCTCTTGGCCATTAAATTGTGGGAAATCCAACTTTGTATGTCGAGGAATGATGTAACTTCCTCCTACTTCTGATCTTAACCCTCCTACCACTTTTTTTTTCCTTCCTAACGCGATTTTGACTAGTATTTTCAGTTGAACCAGAATCGACCTTAGAATTCTCTAAATCCTTTGCAAGTGCAACCAAACGAGCATTTATTGCTTCATGTTTGGCCAAATTGGCTACACGTTCTTCTTGGAACAAGTTCACCAATTGTGCTAGTTGATGTTGAATTTGGTCTCCCATAACTCCTGTCTCTGATACCAAGTTGTTACGGTCTCCTGTTATGGATCTAGTTATGGGACGCTACAAGATAAAATATGAAGATTTCTTCCTACAACCTATGATGCTGGTGCATTAAAAGAGAACCTGCAATCTGTTGGGTTAAAGTACTCAAAAACTGAAATTGTTTTTCTACTTTATACTTTCTGAAAAAAAACATATAGTTTAAATACAACACTTGTAAGATAACTACCCCTAGAAACTAGGACATGATCTACTAACATTACTGGAATGAAAAACTGCACTATTACAGAAAACAACTACTACTAAAAAGAAATAATTACTGTTGTAACTATTGGATGACCAAGGAGTGATACACATTCCCTCCTCCCTATCGCACTTGGAATGGGTAAAATGAAAGGTATTCAACTTATTCAAATGAGATTTAGAAATTACCCTTATTCTGATACTGAGGGTGATATTTAGATGCAAGATCCTCTCAGTTCTGAATCTGTTTCAAATTTTCTTTCCAAGAAACTCCTAATCTAGGCAGAGGTTTGATGGACCAAAAGGACCAAATACAAAATCCTTTGTACCACGTTTTAAGCTGCATATCTCCTGCTTTTTATCTTACAATTAGTACCGGCAAAATGAGCCCATGTTTTGGTAACCCGCCCATATTTAATGGGTTGGGTGAGTGACTTTTTACATGGGTAAAATATGGGTTGATACCCATATTCAACCCATAAAAATATGGGTAAAATGTGGGTAATATGGGTAAAATATGGATTAGCCAAATGAGTTAAGCTTCTAACTTTTATTACCAAATATATTGTAACTTCTCTCCCTTTTTATGTTCTTCTATAAAACTAATTTTTTCCTCTATAATTGAAGATGTGAAGTCTTTGGCCCTCCAAAAATATCTATTTTAAATGTACATTTCTTTTATTTGTTTAATTTTATATTGGATAATAAATAATATTGTAAAATAAGCAAATCATGTACTAGTATTGATATTGCTTAAAGTGCATTAAACATGTTTTAGGGTGTGTTTGGTATGAAGGAAAACATTTTCACCCCTACCCTTGACCCCCCCACCCTTACCAGTCCCCACCCCTCAAAAAAAATTTAAGTTTATTTTTAAAAAATATTTTCAACTTCAAAATTTCATTTTTTTCACCCCTACCCTCGACCCACCCACCCCCCTACCAGCCCCCCACCCCCCAAAAAAATAATTTTAAGTTTGTTTTTAAAAAATATTTTCAACTTCAAAATTTCATACCTACCCTCAACCCCCCCCCCAACCCCCCAAAAAAATAATTTTAAGTTTGTTTTTAAAAAATATTTTCAACTTCAAAATTTCATTTTTCATCCCTACCCTCGACCCCCCCC
>JAJOOF010008232.1:0-33434 GCA_029582545.1 Solanum lignicaule | reverse complement strand
TTAATTGATGAACTGTGATTGTTGGACTATGATTGTTAAGCCTTGTGGACTATGTAACTATTAGGTTGGGATGATTTCTATGCAGGTTGTAGTTGAGGTGGTTTGGTTGGGATGATGTGAGTACTCATGTTCTAACTTAGTTTTACCTTGTTTAATGGGTTCCTTGTTGAATAATGTGTTGTTTGGTACTCACTCCTTGCTTCCACACTTGTGTAGGATTCGAGCTCGGACCCATGTGACCATTTTTCTTCATCTTTCTCTGAGGCTTTTAGAGGATATATTGATAGATAGTTACTTGCCATCCCGGTGGACCCTCTTGTTTCTTATTTTATTTTTTAATCTATTTGAGAAACAAAGACATTGATACTTGTATTTATCTTTCAATTATGTTTTCATACATTAGAGGCTTGTACACGAGATAAACGGATTTATGGGGTGTGTATTAAATTGGCTAAGTTCTCAACACTTTTGCAATTTTTTATTTATTTTCCGCATTTCCAGACCATTCTCATGATCATTTCAATTAAATCAGGGTTTTTCCACCATTACATCAACCAAAACCCTCCCCCTAAGGCAATTTCCATAGATTCTATGGCCTAAGAATCTAATTACCAAGCTAAGGGAGTAATTAACTTACCTTTAATGATGATGAAGAAGAAAAATAGAGAAAAATCACCCTAGGTCTCCCTTGCTCTTCCCAAAATGTGTTTGCTGAATAATGAGCGATTTAGAAGAAATTTCAGAATACACTGTGACTTACCCCGCCATAGCATCCCCAACCCGCTATAGCGGCACCACCATAGTGAAATCACCCACTCTAGAAGGAATCAATTCCCCCATTATATCAACGTGAGACTTGCTGTAGTGGATTGCATAGGAAAAAAACTCAATACTATCCCTAAAAGTCTCCATTTCGAAACATACCTTTCAACCTTGACATTCTAAACTAACCCATTCACGCCAAACTCAATATTAAAAGGCCTATGGACTTTTTAATGTCTTAGCTAATAGAAAAAACAACCCAAGCTTAGACATTTTACACACCCTTTCCCTGATTTCCCTATACTTTACATGGCTCAAATTCCTTCTAAGATTGGCCTAGCTTGAAATTTTCAAGTCACTACTCCGAAAGTTTTCTTACCCAAATTCATTCACCATTGGTTTATCATAACAATCAGAGGGGTAGTTACAATATATACCAATTTACCCATCATTCATTCCCAAACACTTAGCCATAAAATCTGCTAGGTCCTTCTTCATGTCGTTCCACCAAAATACCTCCCGCAGATCATGGTACATCTTAGTGTCTTCTGGATAAAAAGAATACCTCGAGTTATGGGCTTCTTTATGGATCTGTTGTCTAAACTCACCCATATTAAGAACATATAAGCGACCCTTGTAACGAAGCACATCATCTCCCTCTTCGGAGAAAACCTCTACTTTTTGTTGGTGAACTATACTCTTCAACTGAAATAATATAGGATCACTGTCTTGTTTTTTCTTAACGTTTGCTACCAATGAAGATTCTGACCCATTCTGAATTATCATACCAATGTTCATAAGGCAAACTCTTAAGCGAGCAAGCCGGTGAACATTTTTGGCTAATTCCTTCTTTTCTTCTTCAAAATGTGCTACACTACCCATAGAAAGTCCATTGAGAGCATCTACTACTACTTTGGCCTTACCAGGATGATAAAGCACATTCATGTTATAGTCTTTGAGGAATTCAAACCATCTCCTTTGGCGAAGATTGAACTCTTTCTGGGTGAACACATACTGGAGGCTCTTATGGTCTGTGAACACATCTATGTGAACACCATACAACTAATGTCTCTAAATCTTTAGGGCAAATACTACTGCTGCAAGTCGAGGTCATAAGTCGGATAGTTCTTCTCATGCATCTTAAGTTGTCTAGTAGCATAAGTTATAACCTTACCTCGATGCATCAACACACAACCTAGGCCGACCCAAGATGCATCACAATAAATCACATAACCGTCTCAACCATCTAATAAGGTCAAGACCGGAGGTGTAGTCAACCTAGTCTTCAGTTCTAAGAAGCTCTTCTCAAACTCATATGACCACTAAAACTTAACCTTTTTTTGAGTTAACTTGGTCAATGGGGAAGCTATGGATGAAAATCCTTCGACAAATCTCCTCTAATAAACAGCCAAACCCAAAAAACTTCTGATATATATTGGAGAGGTGGGTCTGAGCCATTGCTTCACTGCATCTATTTTTTGAGAATCCACTCGGATTCCTTCGTTAGATACCACATGACCAAAGAAAGCAACTGTTTGTAACAAAAATTCACATTTGTTAAACTTAGCAAATTACTAGTAATCTTTGACATTTTCAAAATAACTCTCAGATAAGTCGCATGTTCCTCCTAATTCCTAGAGTAAATGAGGCTATCATCAATAAAGATGATAACGAACAAGTCCAAATACTTCTTGAACACCCTATTTATTAAGTCCATGAAAGCTACAGGAGAATTCAGTAGTCTAGAAGACATAACTACAAATTCATAATGACCATACCGAGTTCTAAAGGCTGTTTTTGGGATGTCACTAACTCTTACTCTGAGCTGATAATAACCGAATCTAAGATATATCTTCAAAAAATAACTAGCACCTTGAAGTTTGTCAAACAAGTCATCAATCCTGGGGATAGGGTACTTATTCTTGATTGTGAGTTTGTTCAACTAGCGATAGTCAATGCACATCTGAGAGAACCTTCTTTCTTTTTAACAAACAACACTGGAGTACCCCATAGAGAGATACTCGGTTTGGTGAAGCCCTTATCTAGAAGGTCTTTCAGCTGTTCTTTCAATTCCTTAAGCTCAGTTGGAGCCATTCTATAAGGAGAAATCAAAATAAGTTGGGTATTTGGAAAGAGATCAATTCTGAAATCAATTTCCATTTTGGGAGGAACACTAGGAAGATCATATGGAAACACTTTTGGAAATTCATTTACTACTAGGACTAACTCAAGAGTTGGGGTTTCGGAGCTTGAATCCCTAACTCGAATAGAATGATAGATGTACCTTTTAGAGATCATCTTCCTGGCCTTAAGGTAAGAGATAAATCGACCCATAAGCACTGAGCTATTACCCTTCCATTCTAAGACTGGCTCAATTGGAAACTGAAACCGAACGTTCCTAGTTCTACAATCGACTGAGGCATAATAGGATTGTAACCAATCTATGCCTAGAATGATATTGAAATCTACCATTTCTAATTCTAAAAGATCTGCTGAGGTGACTTTTTGAGAGACTGTGACAGGGCAATTTATGTATACATGTCTAGCTATAACTGGGTCACCAACTGGAGTATAAACTGAGAAGGGTTCTGAAAGAGTTTCTGGATTGACAGCGAAGTTTACTGCTATATGGGGAGCTATAAAAGAAAGAGTTTCCCCTGTATCTAACAATACATAAACATCTAAATGAAAGACTCGTAACATAGACCACATAAGGAGAATCTTCCTTATCATGGCGAGCCTGGAGAGCATACAACCTGCTATGGCGTTGACCGCCACCTGTACTAGATGAAGCACCTGCTGAGTTGGGTCACCTATTGGTGTTGCTGGAGATGAGCCCTATTATTGTTACCTCATTGCCCCTGCCTAGAAGAAGGGCAATCTTTCAAACTATAGCCAGATTGACCATACCCAAAGCATCGTTCCTTGTGGGCAAGACACTCTCTCGGATGGTTCTTACCACACTTTAGACAAATTGGGAAAGTCCTATTACCTGAAGCACTCCCCTGAGACTTAGAGCTTGATGCACTACTTTTCTGATCCTGTCGAAACCTGGGGGATATTGCACTAGCACATGAAGGTGCTGAGGCTGTAGACCTCTGCTAAAATTGTGAGCAATTTTCCACCACTCGATTTTTGCTGAGAGTATGCATAGTTCCCTATTATATCCTTCTTATTGTCCTTAGACATTTCCCTAAGTTTATCTCTCTCAACCTGCTGAGCATGAGTCATAAGCCTAGAGATATTCATATCCTCTAACAACATAGCATTCATGCACTCTGTATTCACCAAGTTGGATACCCCAAATAGAAACTTACTCAGTTGTTCCCTTGGATCGGCAACCATGTGTGGAGCATACCTAGAGAGCTGGTTGAACATAGTCTGTATTCTTGGACTGATATGGTTCCTTGCCTTAAATTCATGTACTCTTGAGCTTTGGCCTCCCTCAACTCTCTCGGGAAGAACCTGTCAAGAAAAGCTCCAGTAAAACAGTCTCAAGTCACATGAGGTTCATCTGCACCCCTATTTTCTTTACACTAAGTGAATTAAATGTGAGCCACATCCTTAAGCTAGTAGGATGCCAACTCCACCCTATCATTACCACTCACTTGCATCACTCCAAAGATTTTCTTAACCTCATCAATGAAGTTTTGTGGGTCCTCACCGATTTGCGACCCTAAAAACTTAGGCGGATTAAATCGAACAAAATATCAAACCCTGGATGTTGCTGACCCACTATTAGCATTTGTAGGAACTGGAGCATGTTGATTATTCTGATTGGCTACACTCTGAGCCAAGAGCTGAATCGCATTCTGAAATTCTGCATTTGAAACCTCATGGTCTGGGACTAAAGGAATTGCATTAGCATTGTGTGCATTAGCATTCCTTGTGTAAGTTCTACGATGAGGTATGATCTGAAACGCATAACGATGGATTAGAACGGAGAAACTAGATCATACTTCACGCACGATAAGAATAGCAATGAAAGTAAAGTTTTTCTTAAAACACTTCACAGCCTCCTTCTCATAGATATGGTGCACTTCACACTCATGAAAGGGACTCTACTTAGTGCGACTTTTCAGACATCCTAGGACTCTTAAACCTAATGCTCTGATACCAAGTTTGTCACGCCCCGAGGCTACCCCTTTGACGTAAACAAGGGACCTAGGATCATGAGTGACCTTAAGCTAACCCTGAAGATGGCATATCATAAGCATACTAAAACAACTGAGTAAAGAGATACTTTGCGAAAGCTAAAACATGAGATAACTGAAAGATGGGAATACTCAATACTGATCTGAATATATATAAAACTACTAAGAGTTCAATGATACTGAACATTCACTCAAAACTAAAGCTGAATCTAATATTATGGCTAAAAAATCCTCTACTGACTGGAGTTGCTGGAACATGCCCCAGCTAACTCTAGCAAAAATTCAAATACTGAAATAAAAGACTGAAATGGAAAACATATCTACTGTTCTCGAAGTATGAGGACTCACCACTGCAGCTGCTGAATATGGATCAAGAAACGATCTACACGTGATCTGGATGCTGAGGACTTGAACCTACATCATGAAAGGATGTAGCGCAGAGTATGCGTCAGTACTTGGAATATATTGAGCATGAAGGATATAGATAATAGGTGAACAAACATATAGGCTGAAAAAAAATAACTGAGCAATGACATAATCTGAATTATAACAATAATACTAAAATATACTGAAATGAACTAAACTGAATGCAATTACCAAGTACTGACTATTCAGATAACATGCTGAGACTGAATACTGAAGTATAACTAAAAACCTGGTCAAATGCACTAGAGTCTGATTGTGGGAGCTACTATTAACCGACATAAAACCACGTGAGCTAAACATGGAGTCCGATGTAGACGCCCCATCGATAGGACCCAATATACCTTGCAAGGGGTATAAAGGCATGACTGGTGTGATCACTAAATCTGATGCCCACAGAGGGGACGTATAAACTTAAGGGGGCACGTAGTTTTGGGACTTTGAGGGTACGTTGAACCCAAGTCCAACTCGGTTTTAAGCCTACTCCCAACTGGAAATATGTTTAATACATAACTAAAACATTGGATAGCTCAATATTCTGACATGCAAATATGAGAATGCAACATTTAAATACTGACAATGAAACATTCGAAACTGGAGCATGTACATTTGTTTAAATGACCTAGAAAGTGTAATTCATGAACTAAGAAAATCTACACCACTAGAATTCTGAGTTTCATGCAAAGGACTAAGCAACAATTTCACGAAAACATGATAAATTGACTAACAACACTATAACAGCTAAATCACTCAAAGAAATATTTAAATAGAAAGTCTCATATCATAAAATAGAAGTTGAAACATAAATGTGGAATCTTAGCTATGTCTTGACAAGCCTTTCTAAAACATAACCTGAGTGGTTGAGACGTAACCCATACACCACATACAAAGTCTGAAGGTAAAATACAACATAAGCAATAAAGTATTCATGGCCATGCCCTTAGAGTTTGAGTACTCACCAGTCTACTAGTATGATGTAGAAATCTAAACTAGTAGAAATCATACTAGTAGACTGGTGAGTACTCAAACTCTAAGGGCATGGCCATGAATACTTTATTGCTTATGTTGTATTTTACCTTCAGACTTTGTACGTGGTATATGGGTTACGTCTCAACCACTCAGGTTATGTTTTAGAAAGGCTTGTCAAGACATAGCTAAGATTCCACATTTATGTTTCAACTTCTATTTTATGATATGAGACTTTCTATATTGTGTCTTATTTATATCAAGCGGCTTATGTAGGGTCTCTCTAGGTCTTATAAACCTTGTCACGTCTAGGGTACACTTTGGATCATGACAAACATGGTATAGAGCACAAGGTTTTTGAAAAGGTCCTAGGATGTCTGACAAGCCGCATTGAGTAGAGTCTTGTTCATGAGTGTGAAGCGTGCCATATTCATGAATAAGAGGGTATAAAGCATTTAGAAAACTTCACGTCTTTCACTACTCTAAAGTCGTTCCATAGAGTTTGTCTCTATGAAGGTCCTTCTCCTAATTCATGTTCAATGTTTTTCAGGATATGGATCCTCGAAGAGCTTATGTGAGAAGAGATGTGGGAGACAATGTGAAGCCCTAGGTTCATCAAGTTCTGGTTGACCCTTTGGCCAAACAAGTGACTCATGCTGAATTTCAAGCTACTTTCCAAGTGTTGGCTCAAGTTATGACGTCTTAAGCTCATAGAGAAGTCATTGCTCTCATGAACCCAAATGTTGGTATGACAGTGACAATGTGAAGGGACTTCACTAGGATAAATCCCCCAAAGTTTCATGGGTCGTAAGTTTATGAGGATCCTTAAGAGTTCATTGATGAGATTTACAAGATAGTGGAAATTATGGAAGTGTCAATAGTGGATAAGGTGGAATTGGCCGCTTATTAACTAAAGGGTGTTGCTCAAGTTTGGTTTGAATAATGGAAAGGTGAGAGGTTTGTTGATATAAATACTTTTGATTGGGATAAATTCAAAGGAGTTTTTCTTGATCATTTCTTTCCTCTTGAGATAAGGGAGGCAAAAGTACTTGAATTCATTAATTTTTGACAAGGTAATATAGGTGTGAAGGAGTATGCTTTGAAGTTTACTCTTGGCTAAGTATGATCCTACAATGGTTGCTAACTCTATGGTAACAATGAGTAAGTTTATGTCGGGTGTTTCCCACTTGGTTATAAAAGAGTGTCGAACTGTCATGCTAATCAAGGAAATGGAAATCTCTATATTGGTGGTTCATGCACATCAAATTGAGGAATAGAAACTCAAAGAGAGGGAATGGGAAAATTATGCTCCTAAGGGTTAGTTCATATTTTCACTGAAGGCTAGGAGAATGATTTCTAAGAGTTGCATCTATAATCTTATTAGGGTTAAGGATACAGATTCCAAAACCCCTACTCTTGAGTCAGTTGCAATTGTAAATGAGTTTTTGGAAGTGTTTTCCAATGATCTTTCCACTATTCCTCCTAGAAGGGAAATAGACTTTGATATTGACCTTCTCCTAGATATGCAACCTATTTCTATCCCTCCTTATTTTATTGCCTTGAAAGAACTTAAGGATATGAAGAATCAATTGAAGGACTTTTTAGATAAGGGTTTTATTATACTGAGTATCTCTCCATGTGGTGCTCCGGTGTTGTTTGTTCGAAAGAAGGATAGTTCCCTTTGAATGTGCATTAACTATCGGCAATTGAATAAGGTTACCATTAAGAACAAATATCATATTCCAATGATTGATTATTTGTTTGACCAACTCCAAGAAGTAAGTTACTTCTCTAAGATTGACCTTCAGTCGGGTTATCACCAATTGAGGGTGAAGGAGAGTGACATTATGAAGACAAGTTTTCAAACTCAATATGGTCACTATGAATATTTGGTGATGTCTTTTTATTTAACTAATGACCCAGAGGTATTCATGGTTTTGATGAATAGAGTCTTTAAGCAATATCATGATATGTTTGTGATTGTGTTTACTGATGACATCTTGATTTACTTACTATGTGAGGATGATCATTTAAGGATTGTGTTGCAAATTCTCAAGGATCATAAAATATTTTCTAAGTTTAGTAAGTGTGAGTTTTGGTTGAGGTTTGTTGCCTTTCTTTGCTATATTGTCTCTAGTCAAGGAATGCAAGTCGATCCTTCGAAAATTGAGCTGGTTAAGAACTAGCCTAGACCTTTATCCGCTTCAGATATATGGAGTTTCTTAGGCTTGGACGGTACTATAGAAGGTTTGTGGAAAGATTTTCCTCTATTGCTTCGCCTTTTACGATATTCACTCAAAAAAAGGTAAAATGTATACGGTATGAAGTATGTGAGAAGAGTTTCCAAGAATTGAAGGATAAACTCACTTCAGCCCCTACTTTAACATTGCCGGAAGGATCAGATGGTTTTGTGGTTTATTTTGATGTTTCACGAATTAGTCTTGGTGTGTT
The DNA here is from genome assembly GCA_029582545.1 of Solanum lignicaule. Lineage (NCBI taxonomy): Eukaryota > Viridiplantae > Streptophyta > Magnoliopsida > Solanales > Solanaceae > Solanum > Solanum lignicaule. The sequence goes on along the minus strand of JAJOOF010008232.1, from coordinate 24,678 downwards.
TTAATTTGATGCAAAGTGAGAAAGTCATCGTATATGCTTCAATGCAATTGACGGTGCATGAAAATAATTATTCGACTCATGATTAGGAGTTAGCGGTGGTAGTGTTTGCCTTAGAGATTTGGAGACACTACTTATATGGTGTTCATGTAGATGTGTTACCGACCAAAAGAGCTTGAAGTACGTATCACCCAAAAGGATTTAATTCTTCACCAAAGAAGGTGGCTTGAGTTATTGAAAGATTATGACATGAGTGTCATCTATCATCTGGGTAAGGCGAATATGTGGTAGCGGATGCTCTTAGTCAACTATTAATGGGAAGTGTTGCTTATGTTGAAAATGGTAAGAAAGAGCTAGTTTGAGATGTTCATAGGTTATCCCAATTGGGTTTTCACTTAGTTTATTCTAATGAGGTGGTATGATTATTCAGAATGGTTCTGAATCATCTCTTATATCGGATGTGAAGGCCAAGCAAGATCATGATTCGATATTAGTTGATCTGAAGAAATTGATTTCTAAAAAAGCCATTGAGGCTTTCTCCCAAGGGAGAGATAGTGTCCTTTGATATCAAGGTCGGTTATGTGTCCCTAATGTTGATGAGTTGAGGAATCAGATTTCAACAGAATCTCACAATTCCTGATATTCTATTCACCCGGGAGCCACCAAGATGTACCATAATTTGCGGGAAGTCTATTGGTGGAATGGGATGAACATGGATATTGTGAAAATTTTGGCTAAATGTCTAAATTGTCAACAAGTGAAAGTTGAGCATCATAAACGTGATGATTTGGCTCAAAACATTAGTATTCCTACTTGGAAGTGGGAAGATTTGAATATAGACTTCATTACGAGCTTACCTTGTACTCATCGTTAGTTTGATTCGGTTTAGGTTATTGTGGATCTATTGATAAATAAACTCACTTTCTTCCCGTTAAGACTTCATTTTCAGCGAGATTCGAGAAATGGTAATATTGCATGGATTTCACCTGTCCATTATCTCTGATAGTGGTACTCAGTTTACATATCAGTTTTGGAGGTTTTTTAGAAGGGTATTGGTACTCAAGTGAATCTTAGCATGTCTTTTCATCCTCAGACTAATGGACAAGCCAAGAGTATTATTCAGACTTCGGAAGATATGTTAAGAGCTTATGTGATTGATTTTAATGGTAATTAGGATGATTATTTGTCTTTGATTGAGTGTGCTTATAATAATAGCTATCATTATAACATTGGGATGGCCCCATTTGAGGATATTTATGATAGGAGGTATAGGTTTCCTATAGGTTGATTTGAAGTTGGTGAGGTTGATTAGATAGGGCCCGAGTTGGTGCATGAGGCTATGGAAAATGTTTGACTCATTCGAGAAATGTACTTGAAAATGGCTCAAAGTTGACAAGAGTCTTATGCCGATGTTAGAAGAAGGGAACTTGAATTTGATGTTAATGTTTGGGTTTACTTGAAAATTTCACCCATGAAGGATGTAATGAGGTTTGGAAAGAAAGAGAAGCTTAGTCCCTGTTATGCGGGCCCATATCAGAATTTAAGACGTATTGGCAAGGTTACTTACGAATTGGAGTTACCTAATGATTTAGCATCGGTACATCTAGTATTCCATGTCTCTTTGTTGAAAAGTGTGTTGGAGATCTGACGTCCATTATGCGTTTGAAAACTTGAGAGTTAAAGAAAGTTTTTCTTATGAAGAGGTTTTGATTGAGATTTTAGACCGACAACTTTGGAAGTTGAGAAATAAAGAAGTTGCTTCCGTGAAATTTCTTTGGATGAATCAACAAGTTGAGGGTTCTACTTAGGAAGCCAAAGTCGATATGATATACAAGTATCCTCATCTCTTTCTCTCCATTCCTATATTCTAGCTTGAGGTATTAGTTACTCATGGTTCATTCTTTTGGATTCATGTATTTTAGTCATTCTCATGTTTCCAAATGCATGCATGTTCATGAAAAACTTGATTTTATGTTATGAATTAGCTTGGGGTGATTTCTCCTTGTTTATGCGTATTTTGATGAGATTTGTATTCATGTTGGATTGTTAGCTTCTCTCCTACTCTATTCATGCTAGTTAGATTCTCATTCAAGGATGAATGTTCCCAAGGGGAGACTTTGTAACCAGAGGCGTATCCAGGATTTCGGCTAGATGGGTGCATGATTACGAAGAAATGTATCTTAAATATAAATTTGATCATTTGACTTTTAGGTTCTAAATAGGAACCATAAAATTTTAAAAACTATAGATTCGAAATATATAATAATATTAGTTTTAAATTTTAATACACACAATTGATTTAATTATATAAAAAACTTACAATGCTTAATTTTTTAGGAATTTTCAATGTAAGACACTTGAAAATTTTGAAAGATTAAAGGCAAAAATACAAAAGAAAAATTAGTTGAAACGTCAAAAGTGTCACCGATAACCACTTGGAGTGGTGTTACTCAAAAAGACAAGTAGATATGCGATTTAAATTTCTATCCTCAGTTAGAGAGGTGCACCTAATCATCAACGTATTATTATATGATACTTTGAACATGGATTCACACATCTATATTTAAATATTTTTAAAAAAATATAATATATGATTTAGAGAGGGAAGCATGGGTTCACGTGAACCCACAGCACCCCCTCTAGATACGCCTCTATTTGTAACACCTCAGAAATTAGAAAGTTGGATTAAAAAGGAAAAGTTCAGTAAATGCATTAACTACGAGTCCTATCTACGGAACGTAGAAAATCCTACGGGTTGTAGAAGGGAAATTATTGAAGTTGAGTTGAGATTTTGGAAAATTAATGTTTTTTAAGTTTGACCTACGAGTGAACAGGACGAACCGTAGGGTGTTTGACGGGTCGTAGATGAGTCTTATAGAAAGGATTCAGATAAAATAACATGAGACCTCAGTAAATTAGTCTAGACGATGAGTCGTAGTAGCTTCTAGGGTCCGTAGGATAGTTTCGTAAGAGTGAACCAGACTTAGTGGAATTTTGGACTTGAACTTGGGTTATATGGATGGATCTACGTACTATAGAAGATATGATAAACCATAGGAGAGTCTCGTGCGAATTGATTGAATTTTTTGAAGTTGGTTCTATGGTTGACCAGTACGGGCCATATAAAGATCTACGGACCGTACGTCCAACCCGTAGGACCGTTTGACAGTTATTTATTAAGGGTATTTGGGTCCTTGCCTATCCATTTAATACCTATACTATATTATTTTCCCCTTATTCTTAAGTCTTATAACTACCTTTTTACTCCTAAATCTACCCTAAACCTGTCATTCTCTCAAATCCCTAAAACCTATCCACGTGGATCCCCTCCAAATCCTCTCAAGCTTCAAGAAAGAAAATCTAGGATTCAAGCTTCAAGTCTCATTTTTCCTCCATTGCTTTTGGTATTTGATCATCAAGTTATGTGGGAATTCACCAATGGATTTCATTCATCCATTGTTTCCCAAAGAATCTCAATCTCATAAGTCAATTTCACCTAATTTGATTGGAGTTTCATACAATTCTCCATGAGTCCTATTTGTTGTGATTTAATTGTTTGATTTCAATCTTATTGTGCATGATTTGATTCAATTACATGTTTTTTTCAATTGATTTTGTATGGAATCGTGCATTATTCATGACTTTGACTATGAATTTATGAAGAAAGATATAACTTATGAATGATGATTTATGAAAAAGATGTTTTATGAAATAAGATTTTTTTTTGAGATAAGCATCAATGAAATTATGAAACCTTTTATCACATATGCATGAATTGTGAAAGGTTTTCTCACATATTAAGAAAACGTGATTGGTGAAAGGTTTTCTTACACATGCATGAATCATGATTTAAGGAGCTACTCTATGATGAATTAAGATTAGATTGGTAACTTAGTTGTGATTTTCCAAGTATGATGATATAAATATGAATATGACTATTCTGTTGGGATTTAAACATAGCACCGAGAGGATATTGAGATGGAGGCTCTCCCGTTAGTAGAAACTGGATCTCTAGTAGCAATCTCATTGTCCCTAACTGTGTGCCCTTGTAGGATTTTACTTAGAAAGACATAGCTAGTGGATCCACCTAAGTTAAAAGTTTATGGTCCTTACCTTGGCAAGTAGGACATCTCTTTTCGATGTGAGAGCAAGACATCGGATTTCATATTATAGCTTGGTGTATGTCGGTCAATGATAAATATCCCACAAAATGAACTAAGTTACCTTCAAAAAGGTATTATGAAAGCTATTATTATGATTTTAAGATGCATTGACCATGTTCATGATTTATGATTCTTGTTTAAAGGTTTTACTATGTTTTAGCTTGGTCATGCATATTATGTTTAATGTCCCTATATGATCACGTTTATGTTTTATGCATTTCCATCATACTTAGTACATGTCATGTACTAATACATACTTGTGCCTACATTGTCTAATAATGTAGGGTCAAACGCTTTATCCCCTTCCGCTCGTGGTTAGTTTGGATTGCTACCTCAGGCTTTGTAGATTGGTGAGTCCTCATACTCCGAGGGCATGGCCACAAAGACTTTATTTCTTATGTTGTCTTTTACTTTCATACTTTGTACGTGGTGTATGGGTTACGTCCCAACCACTATGGTTATATTTTATAAGGGCTTGTCAAGACATGGTTAAGATTCTACATTTATGTTTCAACTTCTAATTTATGATATGAGACTTTCTACTTAAATGTTTCTTTTGTCTATTAAATTATGTTGTATGTATGTCAAGTGACTTGTGTAAGGCCTCTCGGGGTCATATACGTCATGTCACGTCTGGGGTACTCTTTGGGTCGTGACATGTTGTTAGCCTCTTCTGTGCTTCGTTCCACCAATTTATGTGTTTTACTACTACTACTACACATTGGAGGTTCATCATGCTTTGGCTTAGTCTGAAATGACTTTATTACCCAATATTTTATGGATATTTGTTGCTGAGTGACATCTCCCTTACTAGTTGCTTGGACTTATTTTATCAAACAATGTGCATTATCTATCTCTTTAGTATTTTCTTGAAGTGTCACTTTATCTGAAACCTGAGACCTTGCGTTACTTTGTGAAGCCATATACCTAGTTGCCTCAAAAGTATTTGCAGTAGTAACTCTTTCTCCAACTATGTTTGTTTCATTAGAATCATTGTTGTTGACATTCTTGATAAAGTTTCTATTGGTAGGGTGCCATCTGTTGTATTGCCTGCCAACCCTTATCAAGGGACCTTTAGTGATTATTTAGAACCCACCTCCTCTACATTCTTCTAGGCAGATGCATAGAAATGGAAGCAAAGTTCTTGACAAACATGTGGTAGTAGCTAGCAAGACCCATAAAGCTCCTAACCTTAGTCACAAAGTTAGGTCCGACCCAATTTTTAACTATCTCAATATTTTGGTGATCCACCATCACCCCTTTTTCCAAAACCACGTGCCCCAAGAAGGCCATCGAATTCAGCCAGAATTTGCCCTTTAAAAACTTGCATACAGTTTTTGTTTCCAAGGATACCCAGAACAATGTGAAGGTGCTTTGCATGCTCCTCCTTACTCTTAGCGCAGATCAGGCAATCATCTATAAATATGATCACAAAGGAACCCATAAATGGCTTGAAGCACAATTCATCAAACCCATAAAATATGAGTTTGAGAACTCATAATGACCATATCAAAAACTGAAGGTTGTCTTAGGTATTTCCCCGAGTGTAATCTTTAACTAATGGTACCCTGACCTCAAGTCAACCTTTCAGAACATTGAAGTACCTTGCATCTATTCAAATAGATCATCTAAGCGGGGTAAAGAATATTTATTCTGAATAGTAACTTTGTTTAACTATTTGTAGTTTATGCACATCCTCATACTACCATCCTTCTTCTTCAAAAACAAGATCGGAGAACCCCAAGGTGAAGCACAAGGACGAATGAATCCCTTATCTAAGAGATCTTGAAATTGAGTATTGAGTTCACTCTACTATTTCGGAACCATGTGATAAGGCGGAATAGAGATTGGGCGAGTGACCGGCTCCAAATCTATTAGGAAATCAATATCTCTATTTGGAGGCATATCAGACATATTCGTAGGAAATCCCTCTAGAAATTCTGAAACCACTGAGATTGAATCTATAGAAGAGGACTCCGCACTAACAACCCGAAGGTGAGCCAAGTAGGCCAAACAAACCATCCCCACTAGCCTTTTTATCCCGAATAAAAGATATGATCTTTGTTGGATTAGGAATGTTCACACTTTTCCACTCTAATATGTCCTAACTCAGAATTTCTAAAGTTACTATTATAGTTTAGCACATCATAATAAGATGACAACCAATTCATATCCAAGATCACATTGAAGTCTAGCATATCCAAAATGACCAAATCCACTCAAGTATGAAGACCCATAAACAACACAAAACAAGTACGATACACATGGGTCACTACCATAGACTCCCCAACCGGGGTAGAAATATGAATATGAGCATTAAGTATATCACAAATCAATTCAAGTCCCAAGGAAAATTTAACATATACATATGAATAAGTGGAACCAGGATCAAATAAGACAGAAGCTATCCGGTCTTAGACAAGAATAGTATTTGTTATCACCGCATCAAATGCTTCAGCCTCAGTCCTACCATGGAAGGTGTAATACTGAGCTCTATCATAATTTTGGGCAATCCCTCTGCCTTAATGCACCGCTCCCCTCCCAAAATTATCATTTCCTCTGCCCCCATACCCTCCTTGATTAAAACTACTTTACCCTTTGAGGTTGCAATGGATATTTTGTGATTGCGAAGATGTGTGAGATAGATAGGTCATAATGGTTGCGAAAATATTTCACAATTGCAACAAATAATGGACTAGGATATGCATCAGTGATGCGGACCCTATCTACAATCATAAGGTATGGAGTTCAGAGGGGCCATTAATGTAAATTTTGGATCGCGATCACGGTCGTCAAGAGAACATGTTGTTTCTAATTAATTCCTCGAATCATAATTGGACATTTCAAAGACATTTTGAGTCCTACACCTTGGATTGGAAAGGATTTTGAGATTCATCTTGGCAGTAGGAATCTAACATTCCTTTCACCGATTATTCATGATTCTTTGCAAATTTTAGCTATTTAATTTATATTTTGGATAAGAAATTGGGGATTTGAATCTCAAATTCAATAATAAGGAAAATTAGGAATTCAGAGGGCATATTCTTGGTTGGATTTGCATGAAATTCGAGTCCCCTAAGTTATATGTAAGACAATTTTGAAAGAAAAATTTAGTTTTGATTTCAAGGGCTTGGAGTTGACTTTTTTATCGGTTAATTTTATGTCAATATGAGTATCAATAGACTCATATACTTATGTGAAAAACATATTTGAATAGATTGTGAACCCTCGAATGCCCTAAGGAAGGGAATAACTATTTTGTAAATTTGCAATACTTCGGAGAGGTAAGTTAAGACCTTCAAGACTATTACTAAGGGATGTTTCATAATTTATGATATAACAAGGGTTAAGGTTATGGGGGAATCGTATACGTGAAGTGATGAATACCTATACTATTATCAGATGATATATACGAGTACTTAATCAATTATTTTTTTCTGATTTATATGATTAGTTGACATTGTTTGATGTTATTTGTCAATTATGAAATACACTATGCCTAGTGACAAAAATTACTCATATGTTAATGTCACGACTCAGACCACAGTAATTGGCACCCACACTAACCCTCCGTTGGTAGAACCATTACTACAACCCAACTAAGCAACTTAAGGAAAAACTAAATATTTAAAGATACGGAAGCAAGTTTAAATGATGGATAGAAACGGAGTTCCCATAAATTCCTAAGGTTTTAAATAAACAATTAAACAAACTATTGTGGAAGTCAACCCCTAGAACCTGAAAATCATAGTACCAAAACTCTACCAATCAACAAGTCTAAGGAAAGGGGGTGCAACCCCGGAACTAAACATACGAATAAATGTAACTATAGAGTCTGAGTCCAAAAAGAATGGACTAAACAGTAGAGGACCCATGGCAGCCTGGAAGAACTGGCTCACCCTTGACTCTGGTCTCGATCAGTGATCTCCTAACTGAGGTCTGTCAGTAGCCGCGTGAAGATGTCATGTACTCAACAAAGAACGAGCAAGTGCAGTATCAGTACACAACCACAGTGTACTGGCAGAATTACGCGGCTACTCTAGTAAGCGAAATACAAGCAGAAAATTACAACACAGTAAACACACATATACAGAATACATAGTTCAATTAGCATTTCAGGAGCAACATACAATTTCCCAATATCAATGACTGGTAAACATGAACATAACAATCACAAGTGGTTCTCTCATGGAACCCATACCCAAACTGTTACTGTGTCGGAATGTGACACCGGATCCAATGTCAGAATGTGACACCCGGTCTAATATATGTGTCAGAACGTGACACCCGATCCAATGTATGTGTTGGAACGTGACACCCGATCCAATTATCACAACCACACTATAATGAATAATACATATAGTCACATGGTCAAGTAAGAATTCATGGCATGTAGTTGTTCGCACATAATCATTCATTCGAATCGATTCACATTTCACGATTCACATACATACATGAATACATTGAAGCAATTATCCGGCATATGCCACACAAATAGGAAATCGAACCATCACCTACCTCGAAACCAAGCTTGAATCCTCCTAAGACACTTGAACCTTTCCTTTCCGAATTTTTTCCGCTTGTTCTTGGTCTAAACACAAGTAAGTAACTCAAGGATCAATAAACAAAGCCTAATTTACCCGGATTGTACTCAAACTATCAATCCAAGGCAAAATCCAAGATCCTAATATTCAACTAGGGCTTTTCACACCATCAACTTCAGGACAAAACCCTCTCCCAATGATAATTACCCAAGATTCTAAGTCCTAGGAATCGAAATTTGAATTAAGGGAGTAATTTCCTTACCTTTAGCACTAAACATCATGGAAAACTATCAGGAATCGTCTGTGGTCGTCTCCTATCTCTCAAGAATGAAATTTTGTAGAAAATAACAATTTTTGGGGTTTTCCCGACATAAGTTCCCGACTGGCCCTCTACAGCGGACCCCATCTTGCCACAGCGGCCCCGCCCTAGCGGGATTAATCTCGCCCTAATGGTTTGCACGCTGACAGAAGCTTGGAGTTTGAGTTCCAAGCTCCCATTTCACAACACACTTTCAACCCGGGACGTTGTAAAACTACCTTTTCACGCCAAGATTAGTTTCGGAAGTTCTACTTGCCCGAATTTGATTTTGTAAAGCCGTACAGGCTCCTTAACGTCTTGGCTATACACTCATGTGATCAAATTCATAATTAAACCCCCCATTAATTACCAGATTTTCCTAGATTTCACCTGACTCAGATTTCATCCAAGTCTGGCCTGGGCTAGAAATTTCCAAGTCACTACTCAAAAGTTTTCTAGGCCAATTTCTTTCCCCATTGGATTTTCCATAACGACGGGAACATGTCATTACAATAGATACCAATTTACCCATCACTCGTCCCTAAGTGATAAACTAGAAAAAACTGGCTATGGTAAGAGTAGAGTAGTGCCTGAATCATTGAATAACTGGGCATACGTGCCTCGCATGTCCTTCTTGGTTTACCAAGTAGCTTCATCAACTGGATGATGCTTCCATTGAACTTTCACAGACTTTATCTCCTTGGTCCTTAGCTTCTGTACATCGCGATCAAGAAATGCAACTGATTTCTCATCATACTAAAGGTCTTTGTCTAACAGAACTGAGTCCCACTTTATGATGTAATCTCTATCACCATGATACTTCTTCAACATGGAACACTGAATGGACCCCAAATAGGCTAGGCGGAAAAGGTAACCTATAAGCCACTAGCCCTACACCGTCAAGAATCTCAAATGGCCCGATATAGCGAGGACTAAGTTTACCTTTCTTGCCGAATCTCATCTCCCCTTTCATGGGTGACACTTTTAAAAGAACTTGCTCACCAGCCTGAAATGTCGTGTCCCTTACCTTGGGGTCTGCATACTTTTTCTGTCGACTCTTGGCTGCTAGAAGCTTAGCTTGGATACTTCTCACCTTATCCTTAGCATCTTTCACCAATTCAACCCCCAAGGGTTTCACATCTCTAGCCTCAAACCACCCTATGGGTGATCTACATCCCCTCCCATAAAGTGCCTCAAAGGGTGCCATGTCAATGCTGGAGTGGAACTGTTATTATAGGAGAACTCACACAAAGGTAGGAACTTATCCCAATGCCCTCCAAAGTCAATCACACATGCCCTCAACATGTCCTCTAACACTTGAATCGTTCTCTCTAACTGCTCGTCCGTCTGTGGATGGAAAGTTGTTCTACAAGTGAGTTGAGGACCCAACTCCTCATTCAATTTTCCCAAAACTTGGATATGAACTGTGTACCACGGTCTGAGATGATAAAAAGGGGCACCCCATGCAGCCTCATTATCTCTTTCACATAAACCTTAGCCAACTGCTGAGCATTATAGTCTATTCTGACTGGAATGAAGTGGGCTGACTTAGTCAATCAGTCAACCACTACCCAAATGGAATCAAACTTCCCCAAGGTCTAGGGGAGACCAACCACAAAATCCATAGCTATCATCTCCCACTTCCATTCAAGATTGGCATTCATTGAAGGAAACCTGTAGGACTTTCGTGCTCATGCTTTATCTGCTGACAGTTTTGGCACTTAGCCACAAACTCAGCTATGTATTTCTTCATGCCAAGCCACCAATAAAGTCGCTTCAAGTCTCGGTACATCTTGGTCACACCCGGATGAACGGAACACAAATTCTCCCCTTAAAACTAAGCACATGATCTGCATCAAGAACCACATCGTGCTCCTTACCAGACACTATTTTCTTTCTAAGCTCATTCAAACTCTCATCCTCAAACTGCTTGGCCTTGATCTCCTCAATGAAAGTGGGTCTAATCTCAATGCTAGCCAACACCCCACCTCTCTCAGAGATGCCCAACTGTATGAATTTAGACTCTAATGTCTGAATCTTCTTAGCCAAGGGTCGCTTGGATACACCCAAGCAAGCTAAACTACCCATACTTACTGTCTTTCAGCTTAGTGCGTTTGCTACCACATTAGCCTTACCCAAATGATACTGGATGGTCACATCATAATCCTTGAGTAACTCCATCCATCGTTGATGTCTCAGATTTAGTTCCTTTTAAGTGAATACATGTTGTAGACTATGATGGTTTGTAAACACCTCACACTTGACACCATAAAGGTAATGCCGCCAGATGTTAAAGGCAAATACTACCGCTACCAACTCCATATCATGCGCCGGATAGTTTCTCTCATACACCTTCAGTTGCCACGATGCATAAGCTATGACATTCTTATTATGCATCAACACAACACCCAAACCCAAATGTGAAGCATCACAATAAACAATGAAATCATTACATTCCACCGACAGTGCCAGAATAGGTGTTGTGGTCAAACTAGTCTTGTGTTTTTGGAAGCACTCTTCACATTTGTCAGTCCAATCAAAAGACACTTCCTTTTAGGTCAGCCTTGTTAAACGTGTGGCGATAGAAGCAAAATTTTTCGCAAACCATCGATAGTAGCTGGCGAGCCCCACGAAGCTCCTAACTTCAGTCACAGAGCTAGGCCGGACCCAGTTCTTTACTTCTTCGATCTTTTGGGGATCTACCATTACCCCTTCCCTAGAAACCACATGCCCCAAAAAGGCAACTGAATCTAACCAGAACTCACACTTGGAAATTTTGGCATATAATTTTTGTTTTCCAAGGACACCTAAAACAATACGAAGATGGTTGGCATGTCTTCCTTGCGCTTAGAATAAACCAAAATGTCATCAATAAAGACTATAACAAAAGAATCCAGGAATGGTTTGAACACACCATTTATCAAAATCATGAAGGTTGCAGGCGCATTGGTCAACCCAAACGACATCACTAAAAACTCATAATGCCCACATCGGGTCTTGAATGTCATTTTTGGTACATCCTCATGCCTAATTTTTCAACTGATGGTAACCACACCTTAGGTCAATCTTAGAGAAAATCGATTCACCCTGCAACTGGTCAAACAAATTATCTATTAGAGGCAACGGATACTTATTCCGGATGGTGACCCTATTCAACTGTCGATAGTCTATGCACATCCTCATACTACCATCCTTCTTCTTAACAAACAAGACAGGAGCACCCTACGGGAAAGCACTAGGACGATGAAACCTTTATCCAAAAGATCCTAGATTTGAGCCTTAAGCTCTCTCAATTCTACCGGAGCCATGCGATAATAAGAGATGGAAATGGGGCGAGTGCCCGGTGCCAAGTCAATGCAGAAATCTATATCTCTATCTAGAGGCATACCAGGCAAATCGGTAGGAAAAACTTCCTTAAATTCAGACACTACAAGAATAGACTCAACAGAAGGAGACTCAACATCTACATCCCGAATGTGAGCCAAATATGCCAAGCACCCCTGCCCCACCAGTTTTCTAGCCTGAATGAAAGATATGACTTTAGCTGGCTTAGGCTTGTACACCCCTTCCCACTCTACCTTTTCCTTACCCGAGATCTTTAAAGTCACAGATTTAGTATTACAATTACGCACATCATAATAGGGGGACAACCAAGTCATGCCTAAGATTATATCAAAGTCAGTCATATCCAGAATAACCAAATCAGCCCAAGTCTGATAACCCATAAACAAAACAGGACAAGCACGATATACATGAGTGACTATGACTGACTCTCCAATTGGGGTAGAAACATGGATGGGGGCTTCAAGTACATCATAATTTGCATCAAATCCCAAGGCAAACTAAACTGACACATATGAATAAGTAGAACCCATATCAAACAAAACAGTAGCCATCCGATCAGAGACAAGAACAGTACTTGCGATTACCGCATCAAATGTCTCTACCTCGGTCTTGCCCGAAAAGGCATAACACTAAGCCCTGTCATCTTGAGAGACAACCTCCTTGTCAAGTTGCACTACTCCTCTACCTGCATTACTATTTCCCCATACCTCCACGGCCTCGCTGATTCCCTCTTCGCCCACCTTGTGGACGCCATTATTATCGTTGCCCACGGGTACCACTGCTCTAGTGTGTTGTTGCGTGGGGTCAAACATGCATGGATGGGGATAATCTCTCCTCATATGCCCAGGTTCTCCACAATTGTAACAACTGCGGTCAAAAGACGGCCTTCTGCCCGCCGAAGATGCGGCTCCCTGGCTATCCTGAATAAAATTTTGTTGTGGAGTTCCCAAGTAACCACCTATAGAAGCAGGCATGGCTGACTGAATTGGTCGGGTTGCAAGTGTCGGCCTACCTGAACATCTGGAGTTAGAACCATGGAAGTTACCTATGCTCTTGGGCTTCTTAGCCAAAACCTTAACATGCCCATCACATCGAACTCACTCCACTTTCTTCACAAAGTCTGTCACCTCATTAAAACATTTTCCTGTAGAGGTCATATGAACAGACAATACTTGTAATTCGGGGTTCAATCCCTTAATGAATAGACGAATCCTCTCCTTCTTAGTAGTTACCAACTGTGTAGCATAACTGGACAAGGCATGGAACTAAGCCTCATAGGCAGCTACAGTCATAACACCCTATTCCAAAGCCATGAACTCATCCTTCTTGCGATCCCTCAAAGTCCAGGGCACATACTTTTCCAGAAACACAGCATGGAACTGGGTCCAAGTGAGTGGGGTAAGACCGGCGATCTGCATTCCACATAGGCTCTTCACCATTGCTTAGCTTCACCTTGAAGCTGGAAAGTCACGAACTCTACTGCATGTTGATGTACAATACCTAACTTGTGAAGCCTCTCATAGCAATCCAAAATGAACTCATAGGAGTCCTCACACTCAGAACCATGGAACACATGTGGGTTCAGCTTTAGAAAATTAGTCAACATCTCGTGCTCAGTACCAGTCATCACAGGACCCAATAGGGAACGGAAAAATGAAAAAGATTAGATACCAATTGAAATCAAGTCATTGCACGAAAGAGATAAAAAGACAGAGATTTCCTAAAGTCTTGTAGCCTCTCGAATAAAAGTACAAAAGTCTCCGTACCGTTGCACAAGACTCTACTAGACTCGTTTTGGTACGATGAGATCAACGAACCTAGGGCTCTCATACTAACTTTGTCACGACCCAGACCGCCGTGATTGGCACCCACACTAACCCTCTGATGGGAGAACCATTACTACAACCTAATTAAGTAACTTAATGGAAAACTAAACATTTAAAGATACGAAAGCAAGTTTAAATGATGGATAGAAACGGAGTTCCCATAAACTCCAAAGGTTTTAAATAAACAATTCAACAAACTATTGTGGAAGTCAACCCCTAGAACCTAAAAGTCATTATACCAAAACTCTATCAACCAACAAGTCTAAGGAAAGGGGATGCAACCTCGGAAATAAACATACGAATAAATCTAACTATAGAGTATGAGTCCAAAAAGAATGGACTAAACAATAGAGGACCCATGGCAGCATGGAAGAACTGGCTCACCCTTGAATCCGGTCTCGATCAGTGATCTCCTAACTGAGGTATATCAGTTGCCGCGTGAAGATGCCATGTACTCAACAAAGAACGAGCAAGTGCAGTATCAGTACACAACCACAGTGTATTGGTAGGATCACGCGGCTACTCCGGTAAGAGAAATACAAGCAGGAAATTACAACACAGTAAACACACATATACAGAATACATAGTTTAATTAGCATTTCAGGAGCAACATACAATTTCCCAATATCAATGACAAGTAGACATGAATATAACAATCACAAGTGGTTCTCTCATGGAATCCATACCCAAACTGTTAGTGTGTCGAAACGTGACACCTGATCCAATTTATGTATCGAAACGTGACACTCGATCCAACATATTTGTCAGAATGTGACACCTGATCGAATGTATGTGTTGGAACATGACACCCGATCCAATCAGCACAACTATAATCACAACCATACTATAATGAATAATACATATAGTCACATGGCCAAGAAACAGTTCATGGCATGTAGTTGTTCCCACATAATCATTTCATTAGATTCGATTCAAATTTCACGATTCACATACACACATTCATACAATGAAGCAATTATCCAGCATATATAACACAAAGAGGAAATCAAGCATTCATCTACCTCGAAACCAAGCTTGAATCCTCCTAAGGCACTTGAACCTTCCCTTTCCGGATTCTTTCCGCTTATTATTTGTCTAAACACAAGTAAGTAACACAAGGATCAATAAACAAGGTCTAATTTACCCGAATTATAATCAAACTATCAATCCATGGCCAAATCCAAGATCCTAATATTCAAGTACGGCTTTTTCCACCATCAACTTCAGGCTAAAAACCTCCCCCAATGATAATTACCCAAGATTCTAAGTCCTAGGAATCGAAATATGGATTAAAGGAGTAATTTCCTTACCTTTAGCACTAGAAGTCGTGGAAAACTGTCAAGAATTTCCATGGGTCGTCTCCTAGCTCTCAAGAACAATGTTTTGTAGAAAATAACGATTTTGGGGTTTTTCCCGACTTAAGTTCGCGATTGGCCCGCCAGGGCGAACCCCATCTCGCCCTGGCGACTTGCACGGAGATAGAAGCTCGGAGTTTGAGTTCCAAGCTCCCATTTCACAACACACCTTCAATTGGGGACGTTCTTAAACTACCCTTGCACGCCAAGATCAGTTTCAGAAGTTCTACTCGCCCGAATTTGATTCCATAAAGATGTACATGCTCCTCAACATCTTGGCTATCCACTCATGTGATCAAATTCATAATTAAACCCTCCATTCATTACCAGATTTCCCTAGACCTCACTAGACTCAGATTTCATCCAAGTCTAGCCTAGGCTAGAAATTTCCAAGTCATTACTCAAAAGTTTTCTGGCCCAATTTCTTTCCCCATTGGCTTTTCCATAACGACGGGAACATGTTGTTTAAGTTAGTTGATCATTTAGGGTGTGTTTGGTATGAAGGAAAATGTTTTCCTAGAAACTGTTTTCCTGGAAAACAAGTAGATTTTTTACTTATTTTCTCATGTTTGGTTGGTGAGTAGAAAATATTTTCCAGGAAAGATTTTTAGTGTTTTGTTTTTGAATGAAAAATGTTTTTGAGAAATATCTTTTATTTTTACTAGAGTAGAAAATAATTTTTGAAATTAAAATATTTTTTGAAAACAAACTTAAATTTTTTTGGGGTGGGTGGGGGGTGGTAGGGGGGCTGGCGGGGGGGGGGGATCGAAGGTAGGGGTGAAAAAATAAAAATTTGAAGTTGAAAATATTTTTCAAAAATAAACTTAATTTTTTTTGGGGTGCGAGAAGGGGGGGGGATCGAGGGTAGGGGTGAAAAAATAAAAATTTGAAGTTGAAAATATTTTTAAAAAACAATCTGATGAGAGGGCAGGTAGGGGGATGTGGGGGGGGGCCTTGGGTAAGGGTGAAAAAATGAAATTTTGAAGTTGAAAATATTTTTTAACAACAAACTTAAATTTTTTTTGGGGGGGTTGGGGGGCTGGTAGGGGTGTGGGTGGGTAAGGGGGTCGAGGTAGGGTGAAAAAATGAAATTTTGAAGTTGAAAATATTTTTTAAAAACAAACTTAAATTTTTTTTTGGGGTGGGGGGCTGGTAGGGGGGTGGGTGGATTGGGGGTCGAGGGTAGCGGTGATAAAATGAAATTTTGAAGTTGAAAATATTTTTTTAAAGCAAACTTAAATTTTTTTTTGGGGATGGGGGGGAGGGGGCGAGGGTTGAGGGTAGGGATGAAAAAATGAAATTTTGAAGTTGAAAATATTTTTTAAAAATAAACTTAAAATTTTGTTTTGGGGGGTGGGGGGTGGTAGGGGGTGGGTTAGGGGCTGGTAGGGTGAGTGGGTGAGTGGGTGGGTGGGGAGGGGGTCGGAAGAGAGTTTTGGAAAATGTGTTCCTTAAGTTTTGAAGGGAAGTCATGTTCCTTAAATTTGAGGAAAATGAGTTGATTTAGAAAACATTTTCTAAAACATTTAACCCAACCAAACATGAGAAAATTGGAAAGCATTTTTCGAAAAGTGTTTTCCTTCATACCAAACACACCCTTAATTATGCATTACTTCAGAATATCTTATACACTTGTGATAATTGAGGCTGCTTAGATATATATTTTTTACAGTGCATACGTTTCATGTACACTTATAACATTCATGTTTTTTCATGATCATTCATACATATCGATGAAATAATATTGATATTATTGAACTAAAGTTCTGAATAAATAATTATACATAAAATAAGAAAATGCAAATTTCTACAAATGAACATGCACATTATTGTATAGTGACTTATTAATCGAAGTCAAGATGTTTTATATCATCTTAATCTACAAAGATGATCACTTAAAGTTTAATTAGATACATTTAGTTTTTGTAATTTATTTTAATTTTATGAGATATAAATATATAATGAAGCGATCTCACCCAATATTTTTCTTCTATACAATACTTTTTTTTGTATGTTCCTTCATTTGTTTCATTTGTTCTAGCATGATAAGAATTTTTTTTGTCAATGATATCCATCTTATAAGTGAACCATAAAGGTAACTATACAAGAAAATATGTCGTGGTAAATATTATTCAACCATAAAAATTATGTGACCATGTGATTTATTTATTATATTTTTACAAGATATAAATGTATATAAAATTATTTCAGACGAATTTGAAAGGATCTATATCCTTAATTTTCAAGGGGAGAAAATTAATTTATGGGATAATCGCATACTTGATAGCAAATTAAAGAATATCCTCTACAAATCATTCTTATACAAAGTTGAGTTTTCTAAATAGCATGATAGATACTTTTTTTAAAAAAGTTAAAATTATCGAGAAAATGTATGTATATCAAAAAATTTATTAATTTTGTACACAATATACATGTAGATACATGGATATATAAAGATATAAAAGTAAGAAAATAAGAGAAATATTGAAGACATAATGAATTTCACATTACATATTCAAATATTTTGCTATCCAATCAAGAATAACATATATTTTATTTTCATCAAAAAAATTGACTACCAACATTTCATTTAGTTGATAAAGCACATTCTTTCTACTTGCTAAGATATAATCTTTTCTATTATGAACTTTGCGAAATTGTGAGTTTTATGTCAAGATTTCTCTTAATTATTAAGAATTCCTCTCTCTCACTACTATTGTTGTGTTTGACAATTATTTGTTAAAAATATGCTAAAATATCTTGTATTATTTGATATTTTTGTTATAATCAACTCGAAATATGAGGGCACTAAAATTTAGATCTATCTTACTCAAATTTTTGTTGTGAAATAACTCTTACCACAAATACAAATTTTCCAAACTTACAAGAACAAACTCCATTTTGGTAATTTTTTAAACAATTGACAACACTTTGATGAAAAACTCATCAAGACATTTCTAACCCATTTTATAAATAAGTATTTCAAAATGAATAGTATAACTTCTTAGATGATTGATTTTATTCTACATTTGTTCACTACTCGTAAGACCAAGACCAATTGCATCCGTCCAATTCAATAGTATTCTGAAACCTTCTTTATTCCAAATTCAAAACAAGAGGTATGTGTTGTCTAGTTTATGCTTAAGGTTTCCAGAAAGTAATTCTAATCCTATTTTCTTATGTAATTTTGCAAATCACTACTCTAATTTCTCTAATTATATCTTATATTCATAAGCTTATAGACAATAGTAATTTCATGCTTTCATCAATCTTACTAAAAACTACTTACTTCGTCTCATATTGACATCAAAGTTATTTAAACTACTTGTCATTTTATAAAATTAAGATGAAATTAGTTATTTGTATCTCATGTTACTCTTAATGTGAAATGTTCTTGAAAAACTAATCAATATTGATTACATACAAATAAATATTAATTTTGAAGAGCTCAAAGTAGTGATTATATATGTTGATATTATGATTGTTCTGATACCAAAGAAATTAGTTTAATCTTTTTCTCAATAGAGTACAATTTTTGGGGAGACATAAGGATAAAATAAATTTTTTTTAAAATTATTTAAATTTTAAAAGAGTCCTACACAAAAAAATGTGACAATCAGTATGAGATGTCTACAATATATCAATACTTTCGGTTGATATCAATAACATATTAAGCAGATTGAAGAATTAACTTAGTATTAATTAATATGGTACTAGAATATTCTTATTATTATCCCTAGAAAAATTATATCCTATAAAATAAGTAGAAACAACTAAGGGAAGGAGTGAGGACATGAATGTCATAACCCAAAACCACGGATTATGATGACATCTACTAAAATTCATCGGTAGATAAGTTAATTCTTATTTCAGAATGGGGGTAACGAATCTAGGGAGTGGAAGAACAAACCTTAACAATTTTACAATCAAAGTAAAAGAAATATCAACGGAAAGAACAAGGTATATAAAATTACCTGCACCTAGTAGGCATCAGTCCAGAACTACGTCACTATTAGAAATCTGTGAATTACTCTGGAGATTTTGCTGAGAATTTTTTTCGCAAAACTTTCCTGCAACTTTTCATGTGGAAATATAAAATTCATGAATTTTAGAATTTTTTTACCTGTGAAATATGTGTATCTGAGAAATTATTTGTGAATATTAATCTGTAGGTATCATTTTCGTAGGTAAATCTGCAAGTAATGAATGAAAACAAATTTCTTTGCTAATTTGCAAGAGAAATCCTTAGATAAATCTACTTGTCTATTTAGCTTGAGATACTAATATGAGAATTTACATAGAATATTGTTACTTACGGTATTACTTGGTAATTTTGGTTCTGCGGATTTAGGTAGGGATTTATTTTTGAGGAATTGACTTGGAGATTTTCTTACCTGGAGAATTTTCTGGGGATTTTGTTGTTTTAGGTTGAAAAGGCCAATTTTGAAAATTGATTTAAACTTTAAGGGGAAAACTCATTTTTTTAAGGAGAAAGAAAATGAGAATAATTTTAAACTAATTTAAAAAAGACTTGAACAGAAAAAAAATCTTTTTAAAATTTCAAAGAAAAGGTACGAAGCTTATATTTCCATTTCAAGAAGGTTTTACGCTAACACACGAATATCCGACGATTTGAAATTTTTATTTGACTAATTTTGGGGAAAATATTTTAAGAAGTAAATAAGGAATATTAAAAAATTACTTGAAAAGAAATAAATTCACACATGAAACAATTTAGAGAGAAAGTAAACTTTGTCAAAATGACTAAAGGAAAGACAATTAAATAAATTGTTTAAAAGAATAAATTAACACAAAAATGATTTATCTTTAGGGGATTTAATTAATTAATTAAATTAACCTAAATATTCAAATTAGAGTTAATACAAAATTAACAACAAGTGATCACAATCAAATAAATTAAGAAACAAGAGAGAAATTGAGTTTGGGCTAACAGCCCAATTTCTGCCCAAATTAATTGAACTCATAAAATTGTTTCTCTTGAATATCTGTTGTCGATGCATTTCATTTTGGGCCTGGCCCATTTTAGCTATGTATACTCAATGTATACATGTAGTATATCAGTTTTATATTGATCGTATATCATCCCCTATTCTTGTATATTATGTGTATACTGATATATACAACTCATTTTTTGGTTTCAAGACCTGTAAAACAACTTATTTTTCACTGTATATCAGCTTCCAATTTGTTTCTTTGATTGACGAGGCAAACTCAATGAGAGAGAGGTTGAGTACATCAACTCAAAAATACAAAAGGGGGATGAAGTCCATGATGAATTCAATGTAGATTCCATGTAAAAGATAAAATAATGAAGATTAACATTTATACTTTAACGAAAAATATAATAATGGTGACATCAAAATGAGGCAAAATAACTTTTAATACAAGAAGACAAATATCAAATGTAATGAAAAAGCTAAAATTTAAAATTATACTAAAGATGAACTAATGACAATTAGGTTATAGCCAATATTTATACATAGAAATATTTAGCCTTACGTGAACCGAACAAAGGCTTAAAAATAAAAAGGAAAGAACACATTGTTTATACAATTATTTTCAAGGATAAACGAACCAACTAGATTATGAAATAAAGAAAAGAAAACATTACACATCCTAATTGCTAGGATGTCTACTTCTACTACTGTACGTCTATACGTACAACAGGCTTCATGCTAGCATAAATAAAATTTTAAAATTAATCTAATTTATATGAAACAGAAACAGAGAACTCAAAACAAGAATAAAACAAAGAGGGAAATTAATCATCAAACGGAACAGTAACAGAACTATAAAAAAAATGATGAGAACATTACCTTTTGAGAGGCAACATTCTGGGACAACAAGCTTGAAAAGACGAACCACGTGATTTCTAAGGGTTCTGGGTTTGTACTAATTCGCGCTGGTTCTGTTCACGAGAAAGAAGATGTGCAGGAGTTTTTTGTACGTGTATCATATGTACATTGTTATTGTATTGTTGTATGTTGTTCGCTCTTTTGGGGTAATGAATGTGAATTGGGCCTTTTGGCATTTGGGCTAGTTTGGTCTGGAACTAATTTGAAAATTATTTCAAAAGAGAGCGTCAAATACATGGATTAAATCAAGGGATTTGAGGAATGTCCAAATGCACTTCAATTATAGCCAATTGGAGTTTAAAACATAGTCAAATTGACTTAGCTAGTAAATTCGGCTAAATAATAAATAAGATGAATTAATATTAAATATTTAACTAGCTTCTTACTATTAATCTAATATTATAAAATAATAAACTCGAAAATATAAACTATTAATTAAATTATTTTAAATAAAAGAAACTCAATAGTCAATCCATATTGTGGATGATCAAAATTGGGTGTTAACAACTGTTACTTTCTTTGGATAGGGTTGATGAAAGAGATCTTAGGAAAAGAAAAATGAAAAACTCCAATTTTAGCCAACCATATATTCATCTTTCCTAAAGGAATTTGGTAGAGACTCTGGAAAATATTGCCGATCGGTTTCATATATATCTCTGGCTATATGAGCATCCATGTAGTTAAAGTTTGATGATTTGCTTGATTCAATGCACAATTCTAAAAGAATTCAAAAGTTATTCTAATGTCGATTTATGGAGAAATTGAAAAACTTGGGAACAAAATGAGGAGAAGATGGAGTATAGTCGAATTTTCAACATCAATCTCGCTTATATATCCCTAGACTTCTAAAATCAGGTTGTTTGTAGTTCAACTTGATCGGTTGAAACTGAAATTTAGTACGTTAAGATAGCCTCAAGTTGGGAAGAGTAACAAATAAGTCAAGTATGAAAAAGAGTCTTACAACCTCTTAGTCGTGAATGTGGTGCACTTCACAACCATAATCAAGAACTTATATAAACATGATTTCAAAGTTCTTGATGTATTGTCACCCAGATTAGAAAAAATTGCTTCCAGTGAGAGTATGAAAATTTAATCGGATGCGAAATTGAAATTGTTAAACCCCCAAAAATACCCACATGCCTTCTGAAAGAGATGTGATTTGATTGTGGTGGAAGTCGCTCCCCAACTTGCACCCTAAGAGTTTATATTTCTCTTTGGACTATGTTCTAGTTCGCGTGTTGTGTTGCATTCTTGTTAATGTCGTTCACACCTGTAGTTTGTTTGAGAATACATCCTCCTAGATGTTCTCGGCAAGGACTGGGATAAAACTCATTAGCATATATATATATATATAATTGAAAAAAAAATGGCAGCATCCCTTACGATACTTTTTTGATATCTTCTTGTACATTTATGTGGATATGCCATTGTCTTGGTGTTTTGAAGTCATTCTCACATCGAAATATTTTATACAGGTGTGTTTCATATATGTCTACACACTTAAGTAAATAATTAGTAGACATGGTTTCATTTTAGCTAGCGGCTTAAGTCAAAAATAAGGAAAATTCATTCATATAATAAATGAGTATCTCTTTATGGATAGACATAAACGTTCCTTTTTAAACTGGATGAGAAAATAAATAAATATTGAGAGTAAAAGATAATGGATACCGTTTTGAATGCCATGTGTCCATTACAACTCATGATTGTTGGGGGTTTGGAAATGTCATTGCTTGTTTTTTGCGTGGCGAATTCCGATGATCCCTACAACGAGCTACATGTCTTTATAAGAATCCAATTATAATGAGGTAGATGTTTGATAATATTCCAACTGTAACGATATGGACATTCGATAATATTTCAACTGTAATGAGTTGGAGGCTCGACAATATTCCAATTGTAACAAGGTGGGGACTCGATAATATTCCAACTGTATTGAGGTGGAGGCTCGATAATATTCCAATTGTAACGAGGTGGAGGCTCGATAATAATCTAACTAGTGAGGGTGGACAACCTAACATAGTTCAAAATAGAGGCTCTCAAGCGAGCACATAAAATATGTAAACCACTTATGGGGGTGGATAGCCCAACAAACCTATAGGCCAAGACCCTTGACTAGGTAAGTAAGAACACATAGTTCACTTATAGGTGGATAACCCAACAATTTTCTAAACATTGACCCTCAGATGATCAATAAACACATGCCTGTATAGATATGTGATAATCATCTGAATGGACAAGAAATAAAAACCATATTGACATATATGCTCGTCGTGACTATGGTTCTCTCTCTTTTAAGAGACAGAGTTATCGAGATGAATGACTTAATTCTTTTACATAAAGATTAAAGTCACTGCCGCCTTCTTTTGACAAACTCAATAAAATTTTAGTTTGTTACCAACATGTTCGATCATTGCTAAAAGCTTGTATCGATTTTGATAATTTCAATTGCCATGAGGATATTGTGCTCTTCAACATTTATTTCGATTCGATGGCCTTGGTGTTTTATCCTTGTAACACTTTTGGGATAGCTACACCTTTGATCATCTCCAAATTTGATATCGAATTAAGGAATGATCCTGATTTTATCAATATTGTCACCTACAAAGCTTGATTTCAAACACTGATAACAATAGTGAAATGAAAAATACAAGTTAGTACTAGGCATGAGGTTAAGCCATTTGGCTTATGAAGATTAGGCCATAGTGTGCTTAGTGGTGACTTTGGTCACGACTTGTCACTAATTTAATATTTTATCCTTTGTGATCTTGTCATCCAGGAGTCAATTGATTTGTTAGATTCTTAGAAATAAGAATCTTTAAAAAGACTTGTGCACTCTTTGCGTCTGGCGATCCTTCAACTCGTTTCTCAAACTTTGAAACAATTTACTAGTGTTTATATCCAATTCCTACAAAATACAAAGAAAGTGTTTAGAAATCATTTGCAGTAACATAATGAAATGAAGATAAAATGAGATGAGAAATTTTCTGATTTATTTTGATGAGGCCACGATAGGTGTAAATGATGCCTTTTGTCATGCTTAACACCTTTGACATTGCATTTTTTGCGAATTCATTGTGTCTGCATCCAAATAAAAATTCTTAGTTTGAAAGACTGATATGTGCTGGCTGTAACGACCCGGAAAATGATAGAGTGAAACTAGAGCCTCACATGTGAATTTGGAGTTGAGAACTTAATGAAATGATTATATTTGAATTTGACCCAAAAAGTTCTTAAAAATGTGCTTCGGAAGTTACCGAAAACTTGTTTAGCT